>CANXYI010252148.1:0-16664 GCA_948208565.1 Hura crepitans | reverse complement strand
TCTCCTGATACGTAGAAGCTTTGGCTCTAATCTACTACCCTGTTACCTATGCATCACAAATAAGCAATGCACTAAGCTTTCACTTAGTGGTTTAATCACTTTAACTTGTAAAAAGGTTAGTTTTAGCATGCCCATATATATGACACAAATCATTATCAATTTTAATATCACAAACATGCAATTTTTGTGTCTTATTTGCAAAAATGCATATCTCAAGCAATAGTCATGCCTTTAGATATCATACATGTCAAAAATCCCATAATCATCATATAATAATCATTTATAGACTATAATGCACAACATATGTCATATCATCATAGTAAAAGCATATAAACTACCATACCGTAATTATTCCTTATAAGGAATAATACTATGTATATTTCGGGTGATAATGTCCTTATTCACTTAAAGACTCATTTTCATATACATAACTATCTATATTGGTACTTTGAGTTATATTAACATGTATTCGCCATTTATAGCCATATAAATAATAATAATCATATCTAGGCACCTTAAGTCTAGTTTTTGTGCCATTAAGCCTACCTATGTCCATTTGTCCTATATTGATGTCATTTATCATTTAATTCCAAATTACGCATTTTTTAGTGATTTGATTTGTTTAACTTATGCCTATATCAATAAGACAACTAACTAAGATTGGATAATGGATATCTTAGGCTCGAAGGCACTCACACCCATAGGTACGTATACTTAGGCTCGAAGGCTCTCACATCCATAAATGTGTATACTTAGGCCCGAAGTCTCTCACAACCATAAATGCGTAACACTTAGGCCCGATGGCTCTCATACCCTTAGGTATATAATATTAGGCTTTAAGGCACTTATATCTTTAGATGCATAATCTTATGCTCATAGACACTCACATCATTAGTGTGTAAATAAACTCAGGCTCGAAAGGATCTCATGTCACACCCCCTATTAGATTTTCAAAGAAACCCAATAAGTGGTGTACTTTCTATTAGGTCACCCATCTTAACTATTTCATCCACATATAGTCTAGCTAGCCTCTCTAAGGAATAATCTATCTTGATCGAGATAAAGTGAGCTATCTTTATCATGCTATCAACAATCACCAATGCAGCATCACATTTACTTCTAGTTAAAGGTAAACCTATCACAAAATCCATGGTTACCTTTTCCCATTTCCACTCTGGTATTACTATAGAATGCAACAATCTAGAAGGAACCTGATGCTTAGCTTTCACTTGCTAGCATGTCAAACACTTTGCAACATACTTTGCCGTATTTGTTTTCATACCAGGCCACCAATAATGAAATTTTAGGTCTAAATACATTTTTGTGCTCCCAGGATGCATGGAATAAAGAGCCTCGTATGCCTCTTTGAGTATTTGCAACCTTAGGTTATTTATATTAGGTACACATAACTTGTTCTGATAATATAAATACCTATCCTCTATTAACTCAAACCCTGTGGCCTTCCCCTCTTTAGCCATGTTTGCCAGCTAAACCAGCTATTCATTTTTTATCTACCTTTCTTTGATCTGCTGCCTAAAATCTAGCTTCACTTATGACTCAGCCAATATCGCATCTTCTGAAGTGTACTATAAACTAACATTCATAGCTTTTAGAGACATCATAAATTTCCTGCTCAAAGCATCTACCACCACATTAGCTTTTTGGGGAGTGGTAATCAATCAGATAGTCATAATCCTTGATTTGTTCTAACCATCTTCTTTATTTCAGGTTCAATTCCTTTTGAGTAATGAGGTATTTTAGACTTTTAAGATCTGTATATATGTACACTTCTCTTTATAAATAGTGCCTCCATAATTTTAGAGCAAGCACAATAGCAGCTAGCTCAAAGTCATAAGTAAGATAATTCCTTTCATGTGGCTTCAACTATCTTGAAGTATAAGGTACTACCTCCCTATCCTACATCAATACACACCCCCAAGCCATTCAATGAAGCATCAATATACACTGTAAGGTCCTTACCCTGTTTAGGTTGAATTAGGATAGGAGCTTCTATTAGTATCTTCTTCTATTGCTCAAAATTAGCTTAACACTTATCATCCCACTCAAATCTCAAATGCTTTCTAATCAATCTAGTCAAAGGAGTGGCAATAATGGAGAACCCTTTTACAAATCTCCTATAGTACCCAGCTAAACCCAAAAAACTTCTTACCTTAGTTACATTCCTAGTGGTTCCCATTCTAGCATTGCTTTTACTTTACTGGGATTAACTTTAATTCCCTCTGATGAATCTATGTGGCCTAGAAAAGTGATTTCACTTAGCCAAACTCACACTTAATAAGCTTAGCACACAACTGTCTCTCTTTCAGGGTCTATAACACAACCTTAAGATGTTGTTTATGCTATTCCTAGCTTTTAAAGTAAATCAGGATATCATCTATGAACACCACCATGAACTGATCTAAATAAGGTTGAAAAACTCTATTCATGAGATCCGTGAAAGCTATTAAGGCATTAGTGAGCCCTAATGGCATCACTAAGAACTCATAATGCATGTACTAAGTTTTGAAGGCAATTTTAAGAATATCAACCTCATTAATTCTCACCTGATAGTATCTAGATCTTAGATCAATCTTAAAAAAATACACCTGCCTATCTTCACTAATCAAAAAGGTCATTTATTTAGAGTAATGGATACTTATTTTTCACAGTCATTTTATTCAGCTGCCTATAATCAATACATAACCTGAGCGACCTATCTTTCTTCTTTATGAATAGCACAAGTGGTCCATAAGGAGATACACTGGGTTTGATAAAACCTTTATCTAATAGCTTTTATAGTTGTACCTTCAATTCTTTTAGTTCAAAAAGTGCCATTTTATAAGGAGCGATAGATATTAGAGTAATACTATGATATACCATAATTTCAAAATCCAGTTCCCTCTGAGGTGGTAAGCCTGGTAGCTCATCAATATTAGGAAACTCAAAAACAACTAGAATATGTGCCAAATAAGAGTTAAAGTATTCAGGTCAATAGCATAAGCCAAATATGCCTCACAACCCTTTTTAAAGAAGTTTTTGTGCCTTAACAGTCGAAATAAGATTATTCAAAAGACTTCTCTCACTATCCACTATAACTGTCTACCCCTCTATAGTCTGGAGGGTCAACTTCTTATGTTTACAATCAATTATGGCTTGATGCTCAGTTAGCCAATCCATCCTTAGGATTACATCAAACTCATTGAAAGGCAAATCAATCAAATCAGTAGAAAATCTATACCCTTGAATCACCAAAGGGCATTGCCTATACACCTTGTTCACAATAGCACACTGCCCTATAGGATTGCTAACTCTAATGTCTATATCAACATGTTTAGGCTCTAACTGCTTATTCTGTGCTTGTGCAGAACATACATAGGAATGTGTAGAACCATGGTCTATCAAAGCTAAAACTAGAATATTAAATAAATAAAAAGTACTAGTTATGACATCTAGTGCTATAGCCTATTCTCTAGCTCTAGTAGCATACTACCTAAATGGAGTATGGCCTCAATTTTGGTGCCTTGGCTAGTACTAGGTTGCTCTCTTCTAGTTTGCCTTTGACCCCTATTCTGGGGTGCAACATTAGATGCCTAAGTCTGAGCACCCTCTACCTATCTTTAAGGACAATCTCTTCTATAGTGGTTTTTAGCACCATAATGGAAACATCTCCCTCCTTTGCCTATTCTGCATGGCCCTCAATGCTTCTTCTAACAAGTGGTACAAGTGGGAGGTCCATTCTTATTACCCACGATACTAGGAGTACTATCAACTCGAAGAGGCAATCGAGGTCTACCTGTAGAAGCTTATCCTGACCTCTTGGTCAATGCCTATCTCTATCCCTAATACACTATCTAATACTAGGACCTAAGCTTAGACTGTGCCCATGACTGACCCTCTTTCCTCTTTTTACCATCCCTTAATACTGTATTAGATTGTCCCATAATGAACTACCTCTTTCTCTGGAAGAAAACCCTCTTTTCTTGCAACATTTCTTCGATATCATATGTAGCTGACACTATTACTGCAAAGTCTCTCTCCTTGGGATTTGCTATCTGCATCCTTAGCTTTACATTCAACCCTACTAAGAATCTCTTGCATTTCTTTTCATCATTAAAAATGAACTCTTTAGCATATTTTAGGAGTCTAGTAAAATCCTTTTCATATTCTGACACTGTTCTCCTTTCTTACTTTAGATTTAGAAATTCCTGTCTTTTTTTATCCTTATAAGAGTCAGGTATGCATCTTTTTCTGAACTCTATAAGGAAAAATTTCTAAGTCAACTCTATCAGTGTTTTTCTTCTCTTGATAGTGTTCCACTAGTTAAATGCTTTTTCCTATAGAAGATAAGTGGCACACTATAGATTCTCTACCTCAGTACAATTCAATTGCTCCAAAACTCTAAATTTCCTATCTAGCCAATATTCACCTTTAGTTGCATCATCCTCCCTCCTCCCTAAAAAGTCAATAGCTCCCATCTTTCTTAGCCTCTTTATAGTAATCTTTTATTGAGGAACTAGTGGTGGAGGTGGTACTGGAGTTGGAGGAGGTAGAGCAGTAGCAGCAGTAAAGGTATGTCTAAGCAAATTAACTATTTGCTACAACAAAGTAGATAATGCTCTTGCCTACTGTTGACCCGGCACTTATGGTTGTGGTAGTTGTGTAGCATCATTGGGTTCAGGTATGGATGCATTGCCTACCCCTTGTATTATAATTGGTGAAAAACTAGCCAGTTCTTTGGCCTCTCCCTTAGGTGCCTAATCAACCATATGCTTACTGCAAAAAGAGTAACTTATCAGCCTCGGACAGTATAACAGTTTAGAGGAATTTGAAACTTAGACATTTGCACTCATGTACTTAGTTTAGGAACATTAACCCAACTCAGATACCACAAAATGTCACACCCCCTACTGGATTTTTGAAGAAACCTAATGAGCAGTGTACTTTCCACTGGGTCACCCATCATGACTTCTCCCATAGTCATTTGTTTAATTTTTACTTATGTTACACTAATCTCTTTTATTTGGCTCCAAACTTTGAACTGTCTATTCCTATAGTCTATTTAGGTTCACATTATCATGTTCATACAATTACAGAATGATTTCAACATAGTCAGGTATTTCCTAAAAATTCGGTAGCATAACGGCTGCTTGGGTCACTCTCCTAAAATTTTCAACTAGTAAAACACTTCTATAACAAGTTATCACATCTCTTAGACCCTTCTGGTCCCCTAGATATCAACCTATCATCATCATTTATCAAACAACAATCACAGGCCTCAAGCCACAATCAAGAAACCATATAAAGTCTCAAGCTTATAAAACATCCACATAAGGTATACATTCATAAAAGGATTAGTAACTAATAATTTACAACATAATCTATCTATACATATATACAATTACATCCTATCCCTTATATACATCACACCTGTTTTCCCTACCTAAGTACATAGAGTGAAAAAGCTATGCAAATATACTTGATCAACCCTTTTAAAATTGACCTTTGAACTCCTCTACATGCTTTATGAGGCTACATCCTTGTTCTTAGTACCTGTGCACCGAAATAGGTACGTTGAGTATAAAATACTTAGTGGTGAATTCCAATATTTAAAACATGTCTAGCAGTTTATCCATGCATACTATTCCTATTTTCATCTAGTTCTAATATCTATGTTCACCCTAGAGTACTAACATGCAAAATTACCATTTTAACCCTAAGGTGTTTTTGCTTATAAATTATCCAGTTAATCACTATAACTCACATAAGTTATGTTTTGGGTCATTATTAACTATTACATGCATAAACTATACCATTTTAAACCTTTAAGAATTATCAGTGGAAATTTGCTAAATTACCCATGTGTTATATCTTATACCTATATCTAAGGTTTTTTAATCTTGTTTAATTGCTTTAGTTGGCCTATCTTAGGAGACAACCTTGATAGACACTAGATCTAAAAGGAAAAATAAACTAGTGCAAGGGCCTACATTCTAGACCTGCATCAGCTTAATTAAATTCTAGCACCTAAGTTGCAAAAAACAAGGGATTATCTACCTAGTAGATTAGTCTATTCAATAGACTAGTGCAGTGGCCCTCAAGGACCTACACCACTGCATTAGCATCATGTAAAAGATTAGTGATAAAGTGGTTATATTTGCCTAGCAGATTGGTTATCTAACAGATTAGTGCAATAGCCCTCTAGGACTTATGCCATTGCACCAAAAATATCAATTCTAGCATCAGGTGACAAGGATAGAAAGTTGTCTATCCAACAGACTAGTATAGTGGCCACAATAGGGACCTATGCCACTGTACTGGCCCTATCTGAAAAGTTAATCATCAAAGGTGGAAAGGTCAAGTAGTTTTCTAGCTAAGGTAGCAAGCTTTCAAGGTGAGTTTTCATAGGCTTTCTTTGAGTTTTCTTTGTTAGACATTGGTGTTTAAGTTGCCTAACACTTGTGGGAATGGATTTTGATGATTTTTAGGTGAATTGAAGCAAAAAGGAGCTTAAAGGAGGGGAAGAAAGTGTACTGTGGTAGGCTAGCAGTGTGTTTTAAGAAGCTTAAAGGGTGGACTTCTCATTCTTTAAAGTGTGAGGTAAGTGAATTCAACCATTCACTTCATGCCTTTTAATTTTAGTAGCTTCTTCTTTGAGCTAGGGATGGTTTGAATGCATGAGTTAGCTTGGATAGGTGCTTTCATTAAAGGATTTTAGTGTATGGCATGAGGGAATGTGAATTGCATGGTTGAATGGTGAAAGGAAAGTAATATACATGTTAATTTTGTTGTTGGCCGAGAGGTGTGTAAGTAGTTAAAGTGTGCTTATGATGTTTAAAGCATAATTTGATGGCTTTAGCACGGAGATGTAATGGTATTCCATATGAATTGATAGAAATATACATGATTGGCATGAGTTGTAAGTATGGCCGAGAGCTTGTCTCATGGATGTGAATATGTATGGCTTGCTTAGTGTGGTTCTAGGTAGTGTTTGTGGCTAAAAATGAATGTTCCTTAGACCTATGATGCATGAATAATTGATACAAAGCATGAACATGTGCGTGTGATGTTGGACGAGGCATGTATAGCTTTGTAATGGCATGGCATGCATGGCGTAAAGTATATATGTGTAAGTGTATACTAGTATGGTAATGTGGGAGATATATGTATGATAAGTGATGTTAAAATGCATGAATTGGCAATGAATCCCTTAGTGGCCGAGAGGTATAAATGCCATGGAGAGGCTTGGCAAGTATGGTATAAGGGCAAGTTTAATGTACTTAGGTGATATGAGATAATATGCATGTAATGCATGATATTATAATGGCATAAACTTAGTCAATGTATAACTTAAAATGGCATGTATCATAGGCAAAGAATGGCATAAATAATGACCTTAAAATTTGACTAGCAAATAAGTAGAGAAAACGGCTTGTAACTTTGCCTATAAGAGATATGCCCTATAAAGGAAAAATATGTTCACTTGTGTGCCTTTGAGGGGTAGGCCTTGTAATGGATGGTAATGGCATTTTGAACTACATTTTGGCCTTGTAAATGGCCTATAATTTGTTAGCTTAGGGCTTATAAACTTGCTATAAATAGTGTTGAAAATTACATTGAAAAATAAGGTGAATTGAACTTGAAAAGCTAAATGAAACCTTGCTGTAATGACTTATAAATGTACTAAAATGACCATTACCTGAACCAATAAATCCACTGGACAGTAAATGGCCTAAAATTGTGAAATACTTATGGAATTGGAGCCAGCATAATATATCTTAATTATTGGCAATTATACCTTTGAATACATTTTTTGATGATTCATCCAGTATAGCCTGTTTGTGGCCATACCATATCGGGCTAAATTCCAACTGTGCTGTAAAAATTATAACTGTCTATTTTTAAGTTTAAAATATTAAAAAAAGTTAATTAGTAAAGAAATGGACATAGATTGAGGTTAAATGGCCCATTAGATAGACACCCACTTGATGGGTTGACTAGTTAACTTAGGGATCCTTAGTAGCTGTTACATTGTCTACTTTTTAGACAGGGCCAATACAGTGGTGCAGGTCCCCATTGGGGCCACTGTACTAGTCTATTGGATAGAAAACTTTCTATCCTTGCCACCTGATGCTAGAATTGATATTGCCGATGCAGCGGCATAGGTCCCGGAGGGTCACTGCACTAGTCTATTAGATAGACCAGTCTGCTAGGTAGACATAGCCACTTTATCACTGATTTTTTACATGATGCCAGTGCAGTGGCATAAGTCTTTGAGGGCCACTGCACTAGTATATTAGACAAACCAGTTTGCTAGGCAGACAAGCCCTTGTTATTTGCACCTTAGGTGCTAAAATTTAATTGAGCCAGTACAATAGCGCAAGTCCAGAATATAGGCCCTTGCACTAGTTTATTTTTCCCTCTAGATGTAGTGTTTGTCAGGGTTGTCTCCTAAGATAGGGCAATTGAAGCAATTAAATAAGATTAATAAAATTTACATATGGCTATAAAATATAACACAAGGGTATTTTGGTCATTTTTCCACTGATAATGCTTAAAGGTTTAAAATGGTAAAGTTTATAGATGTAATAGTTAATAATGACCCAAAACATAACTTTTATAAGTTATAGTGATTAACTGGATAATTTACAGATAGAAACACTTTAGGGGTAAAATGGTAATTTTGCATATTAGTACTCTAAGGTGAACTTAGATATTAGAACTAGATGAAAATAGGAATAGTATGCATGGAAAAACTACTGGACATGTTTTAAATGTTTGAATTCACCATTGAGCATTTTATACTTAGTGTACCTATTTCGGTGCGCATGTACCAAGAATAAGGACGTAGCCTCGTAAAGCTTGCAGGGGAGTTCAGAGGTCAATTTTGAGAAGGTTGGACATGTACATTTGTATAGCTTTTACACTCTATATACTAAGGTGGGGAAAATAGGTGTGATGTATATAAGGGATAGGATGTAATTGTATATATGTATAGACAGATTATGTTATAAATGATCAGTTACTAATCCTTTTATGAATGCATGCCTTATGTGGATGTTTTAAGTGCCTAAGGCTCTATGTGATTTCTTGATTGTGGCCTAAGGCCTGTGATTGTTGTTTGATAGATGATGATGATAGATTGATATCTGGGGGACCAGAAGGGTCTAGGAGATGTGATAACTTGTTATAGAAGTGTTTTACAAGCTAAAAATTTTGGGATAGTGACCTGGGTAGCCATTATGCTACCGGATTTTTAAGAAATACTTGACTATGTTAAAATCATTTTGTAATTGTACGAACATGATAACGTGAACCTAAATAGACTATAAGAATAGATAGTTCTAAGTTTGGAGCCATATAAAAGTGATTAGTGCAGCATAAGTAAAAGTTAAACGAATAATCATGGGAGAAGTCAGGATGGGTGACTTGGCAAGAAGTGCACTGCTCATTGGGTTTCTTCAGAAATGGAATAGGTGGTTTGACATCTCATGCTCATTGACATGTAAATAAATGTCCCATAGGTCTTATACCTAAAGGTATGCTAGCAGCTGCTAAAAAAATCCTAGTTGACTGATCAACCTATCTAAACTAGGTTGTCTAACTATATAGGCATTATTAAACACTTCATTATGTGTCATTTTAACCAATTTCACTTTTTATACTATTACTTTGCTTAAATGCAACATTGGCCTCATTGCACCTTTGCATGGCCTATATATATACACTTGTCCAACTTAGGCTTATTGATGTCCATTACCACCTGCAGGACTCATTTCCTAAGTGTAATGGCAACAAAACTCAATAATACATCATTATGCCATTCAAAACCCAAATGTCAATTCAAACAATCATTTTATGGCATTAAACCCAAATATCAATTTAAACAATCATTTTATGGCATTTTACCACACTTTACATCCATTGCACATGTTTAAATCATGCATAACCATATGCACACACTGCTAGGCACATAGCACACAACTATGGCATACTCAGTTTCAACTCGCATATTACATTTATGAGCATAATACTAACATTCTTATAATTTCATCGCTTATAATCACACCAAACCATCATATTTCATGCATGTATAATCTCATTCATCATAATTTCTATTTATAAAAGGCATTTAGTTACATTTATTACTATTATGGACATAAATGTACATAACACCTGTCATGCAAATTTTATACAATTTAAGGTGATTACACATACCAATTAACATTGTACGGGACACTCGAAGTTGACCTAGGCCTTCTCCTTGCCTTGAAATGCTCAGGTTGACATTTTGCCTATGAATATAAAAGGGTATGAAAATCAAAAATTAATATAAAATAATATAAAAGTTGAAAAAATATTTTGAGCCTAGATATGAGCTTTACAACACCCTAGGAACCCATGAAAAATAAAATTAGTGAAAAAGAAAAACTCGAGTGTCAAAAGATTACTATTCACCTTTGAAAACTTTTTAATTCCTTTCTCAAAATACTCCATTATTCTTAATGATTTTGGTGTTCATGGATTTGTCTCGGGACACTCTTGAAATCGGGTATAAGCTTTTGAAGTGGGTTTTGTGGAGGAGAGAATGAAAAATCAAAGAAAGGGAGGAGGAGAGCAGACAGTTTTTTGGTGGAGGAGAGGAGGAGTGTGTGTGGTTGGTATGAATGGGAGGAGTGAAATCTTCTCCTATTTATACTTTTTCCACATATAATTTTTCCTTCTTTCAAAAAATTATTATAATCGATAAAAATGTCAATTTTTCCCTATTTCTATCCCTAAAATTCACTCAATTCAAGCCTTAAATCCTCTTAAAATCTCAAGCACAAATTATGACAATAACACAAAAAATTAATGCATTTTATGTCCTAAAAATTAGGTAAAAATAGTTCCCCAAACTCAAAAAATTTTGATTCCTAAACCATTGGACTATTTGAAATATTTGAGTATCAAGTTGTAACATTTTTAGATTATTTTGAGCAACTTTTTATTTATTTTACGATTCAACTTTGCTTGCACCATTATTTACAAGACATTGTCGTAAAACCTTAATTAGCATTTTTAACCATCTAAACAACTTTGGATTAGCTTCGAACTTTGGCCCAAAATTCTCTCGTAATTAATACTCCCCATTGGTATGCTTAGTGCAACTCAGGTTTTGAGAAGCACTTTGCATCTCGAGAAGTATTATTCACGAGAGTCGGGATTTTTGGGTCGTTACATAGTGGGTGTCTAACTGATGGGCTTAACTATTGATTAATTCTTATTACTCAGTTAACAGTCATCTTTTAATTAACATAACATTGCTAACATCCCATATGTACAACAGGGGTGCACTTACGCACCTTTCCCAATTACGGGTCATTTTTTTGCAAAAGTACTATTTATATGATCAATTTCCTCATGTTACTATTCATTTGGTCATTTTTGTAGCAATCACTATTCATTTGGTCATTTACTTGCTATCATAATTCTCATGTCATTACTTGTGCTAAACTTTAATTCACTTCTTAATTCACCATTGCTCATCAATGATATCACTAACACATTTTATCACTATCATGCCATTATTTTCGCACCTTAATTACTACATTTTCATGCAATTTCATGTAACACCATTACACAACATTTTAGGTCATAAATCACTAAACCATTGTTCATTATATCTTACTTTTCCCATTCGCATTTATATCCTTATTTTCATCCCATTTTAATGCTAATGCCATAAACACTATGTCATTTACATGTACACACACCATAACAAACATATGCACATCATTCGGCCATTCTAAGCACATACATATACACTTATTTTCTCTCACCCAAATCATGCATACACCATTATTTTTTGCCCTAATCACACTTACATAATCAATTTACATCAAAGCCGTGTCAAACCCTAACTATTATCAATTCCATACACATTCACACTCACCAATACATACAAACTCATATAGCATGCATCAATTATAATAATCCCACATACCTAGGCTATGAGAACACCCTTTTTCCACCACTCTAAGGCCTTGAACGAGCTTCCCCTTCACTTCTCTCTCTTTGGCCTAAACATAAACATTTTTAACTTAGAAAAATTCCCAAAAACTCTACAAAGGTCCAAATTAAAATCTAAAAACATTATTTATCTTAGAGTCACCTAAGCTACCTAAAACAAAAACAAAAATTAGAAAATAATCACTTACACTTGATTTTGGCACTATTCACCTCAAGTGAATTTCTCTCTCTGTCTATGTAAGATTTTGCAAACTTTCCACTTAGATTAGACTCTAGAGGTCATGAGGGCTCTATAACATAGGATTTTTATGAGATTTAGAGATGTATGGAAGGAGAGAGAAAGAGAAAATGATGGAAATGGTAGGAAGAGGTGGCATAAGGTTTTTTGGGAAAAATAGAGGGTGAGAGATGGGTTTGCATATGTGACACTCTCACGTGTGTGGACCCTTTTATATTAGTGAGGTGGATGGTTTAGATCATGACACGTGGCGATCTAACGGTTTGTATACACTCGATTTCTTTTTAAATTTCAAAAATTCATTTTAAATTTTGTAGACCTCCAAAAATAGTCATCTCAATTTTAAAAATCCTTAATTAAGCCCATTAAGAGGCCTATAAAACTTTAAGCCCAAATTCCAAAGAAAACCTTATTTACTATTCACATGTAAAAATGAAAAATTCTAAATAAATATTAAATAATCTCAAAAAATTAAAATTCTTGTACCAACATGTAGATTGGAATTTTTGAGGTTCATGGTATGGTATTTTCAGGTCCATTTGAGTACATCCTAGAGCTGTCCTGGCACACACTCGTTTTATGTCATATTCATTAGTTCTTGGCTAGAAATAATTTATTAGTTCTATAAAATTTTAAATTATTTCATTTTGCCCCTTTTTTGGCCTATTAAAGTTTTATGACCAATACAACCCTTTCAGCATTACTAAGGTGCCCTGACTCCTGAGGAGCACTATTCAAGCCTCGAAGGTACTATTCATAAGACTCTAACTTACGAGCATTACAATTCTTCCCTTCTCAAAGAATTTCATCCTCAAAATTACTTAATGCAAATAAATGTGGGTATTGAGCTCTCATTTGCTCTTCATTCTACCAAGTGGCTTCTGTTGCCTTGTGATATCTCCATAGCACCTTTACTAAAGGAATGTATTTGTTCCTTAGCTGCTTTACCTTTATAGTTAGAATATGTATTGATTCCTCCTTGTATGTTAAATTCAACTGTACTTATATCTCTTTTGTAGATATCACATGGGATGGGTTCGAGCTATATTGCCTTAACATAGAAACATAGAAAATGTTATGGATCTACTGTAGCTCAGATGGCAATGCCAACCTATATGCTAATAGTCCTACCCACTTAGTGATCTCATAAAGACCAATAAATTGGGGCTAAGTTTCCCTTTCTTACCAAACCTAAGCATCTTTTTCCATGGCGACACTTTTAAAAATACCTGTTCACCAACTTCATCCTTTATGTCCCTTCATTTTAAGTCGACATAGGATTTCTATCGGTCTATAGTAGCCTTCAATCTATCTCTTATGATCTTGACTTTGTCCTTTGCATCTCTAATCAAATCAGACCCCATGATTTTACCTTCCCCTACTTCACTCCAATAAAGGGGAGTTCTGCACCTTCTAACATATAATGCTTCATAAGTTGACATTCCTAAGCTGTCCTAGTGACTATTGTTGTAAGAAAATTCAGCCAAGGATAGGTATTGATCCCAACTGCCTCTGAATTCTATCGCATAACTACATAGCATATCTTCCAATATTTGTATCACCAGCTCTGATTGTCCATCAATTTAAGGATGAAATGTAGTAGCATATGCTAGTCAAGTGCCTAAAGCTTTATACAGCTTCTTTTAGAATCTGGAATTTAATTAGGGGTCCCGATCTAAGTTGATAGCTATAGGTACTCCATGTAATCATACAATCTCATCAATGTAGAGTTATGCTAGCTTGTCTAAAGAGTAATCCATCCTAACCAAGATAAACTGAGCTATCCTCATCAATTTATCTATTATTACCCTTACAGCATCACATCTAGTCTATATCATAGGTAGCCCTATCATAAAATCCATGGTGATTTTCTCTTATTTCTATTCTGGTATTGCTATGGGATGTAGCAATCTAAAAGGAACTTGGTGCTTCACTTTCACTTATTAGCAAGTCAAACATTGAGCTAATATTTTGCTATATCCCATTTTATTCCTAACCAACAATAGTAGAATTTTAAGTCGAGATATGTCTTTATACTTCTCGGGTGTATTGAGTATGGAGCTTTATATGCTTCCTACAAGATTTGTATCCTTAATTCATTCACTTTAGGAAGACATAGTCTACCTTGATAACACAAACTTCCATCAGCTCCTAATTCAAACCCTATAATCTTCCTCTTTTTGACCTTACTTATGGTCTGCACCAACTGATCATCTCTCATCCAGGCCTCCTTTATTTGTTGCTTGAAGTCAGGCTCCACCCATAATTCAGCTAAGATTGCATTCTCTTTTATGTATGCTACTTTACCATGCATAGGTTTCAAGGTAACAATGAACTTCCAATTTAAAGCATTTGTAACCATATTCACCTTTCTTGGGTGGTAGTCAATCAAACAGTCATAATTTTTATCAATTCCATCCATTGTTACTGCCTAAGGTTTAATTCTTTTTATGTGGGCAGGTATTTCAAGCTCTTATGATCAGTGTAAATATAACACCTCTCTCCATACTAGTAGTGTCTCCACACCTTTAATGCAAATATAGCTACTAATTCCAAGTCATGTGTGGGATAGTTCCTTTTATGAGGTTTTAACTTTCAAGAGGCATATGCAATCACCTTGCCTTCCTACATCAAAACACAACCAAGCCCGTTATGTGAGGCATCACTATATATGATGAACTCCTTTCCTTATTCAAGTTGAGTAAGGATCGGAGCCTCTATCAATATAGTCTTCAACTTATCAAAATTGGCCTAGCATTTTTCATCCCACTCAAACCTCACATCTTTCCTTAACAATCGAGTTAATGGTGCTGTAATCATGGAAAAACATTTTACAAACCTCTGATAATACCCTATTAATCCTAGGAAGCTTTAAATCTCCATCATATTCTTAGGAGGATTCCATTCTAGCACAACTTTCACCTTGCTCAGATCCACTCTGATGCCTTTAACTGAAGCAATATAACCCAAAGAGGGAACTTCGTTCAACTAGAACTCACATTTGCTCAGCTTGGAGTATAGTTGTTTCTCCCTTAATATCTATAATACAATCCTAAGGTGCTATTCATGTTCTTTCTGACTCTTGAAATAGACCAAGATGCCATCCATAAACACCATGATAAACTGATCCAAATAAGGCTTGAAATTTTGGTTCATCAAATCCATAAAGGTTGTCGAGGCATTTGTAAGCCCAAGTGGTATCACTAAGAACTCATAATGCCTATATTGACTTCTGAAGGTAGTTTTAGAGATGTCAACTTCTTTAATCCACAATTGACAATACCTTAATCTTGAGTCAATCTTTGAAAAGATGTTGGCACTTTATAGTTAGTTAAAGAGGTAATCAATCCTAGGCAACGAGTATTTATTCTCGATTGTTGCCCTATTTAGTTGCCTGTAATCGATGCATAATTGGAGTAACCCATCTTTCTTCTTCATAAATAATATGGGTACTCCCCAAGGCAAAGTACTAAGGCTAATGAAGCCTTTGTCCAATAGTTCCTACAACTGTACTTTTAGCTCCTTCAATTCTACAGGTGCCATTCGATATAGAGTGATAGATATTGGGCTAGTGCTAGGGTATACCTCAATCTCAAAGTCTAACTCTCGATATGGTGGCAACCCTAGTAATTCTTCTAGGAATACATCTAAAAATTTTGATACCACAAGTATCTGATCAAGAGTGGATTCTGCATTACTGGTGTCAACTATGTAAGCTAGGTATGCCTCACATCCCTTTTAGATGAGTCACCTTACTGTGACAGCTAAAATAATGTTAGATAAGTGTAGAGATTATGTATTTTTATGAAGGACGAGAGTGGTTAGTGGAGTCGCCACTTGGCATTTACATTAGGATCTCTAATCTCCTATACTAGAAAGGTTCAAAATTTAGATCTTATTTATGCCCTTATAATATACTTTATTTGTATATTGTAACATTTATTAATCCCTTTTCAAGTAAGCATGCATTATATTTAAAATATTTATGTCACCTTTTCATGTATAAAAAGTAAACTTGTAGTTATTTAAAGAATACAAGAAAGTATATTATACATTTAAGAAACGGGTCAATGACTAGTTGTTATTTGACCTAACAATTACCCATAATTCCATAGGAATTGGTGGCAATTGCCCAACTCTTATCTCTAGGAGATTGGCCTTTTATTAAAATACATTTTTCATGTGACTTTCAATTAAAGAAAACTTAGAACCATTTTGTTTAGGAAAACACCAATTAATTATGTATAAAATTATTTGGTGTGAAAGTTAAGTTTTAGAGTGTAAAACAAGTTATTTACTAGCTATTATAATCCCAAAATAAGCAAAGAAGTGCAAACAGTAAAAAACTAGAAGGAATAAAATAAGGCATTAGAATGGTCCCATTTGTATGTCGATTAGTCCATGCAGACTACATAAG
>CANXYI010251955.1:0-10115 GCA_948208565.1 Hura crepitans | reverse complement strand
ATACATGTGTAAGCCATAAAATGGTGCATTGAGGCTAATGATGATTTTTATGATAATATAATAAAATGAAATGTGAAATTGGGTAAATTGACATATAATGAGATGTTTAATGATGCCTATATAGTTAGACCACCTAGTTTGGATAGGTTGACCGGTCAACTAGGATTGTAGCAGTTTAAGAGCCTTTGGTCATTGATTTATATGCCGACAGGTATGAGAGCCTTCAAGCCTAAAGTTTACTTGTTGATATACATGAGAGCCTTCGAGCCTAAGTTTACTTACCTATGTCGTATGAGAACCTTTAAGCCTAAGTTACACATTTATGGATGTGGAGAGCCATTAAGCCTAAGTTATGCATCTTCGAATGTGGAGAGCTTTCGGGCCTAAGTAATTCTGTTATCCAATCTTGTTTAGTTGTCTTATGGTTATGGGCAACAATTAAATGATTAATATGGCTTAAAAATGCATAAAGTAAGATTATATGTGAAATGGCATTATTATGTGATATGCAGTATAATGTGATCGAATGCTTCAAAATTGGTCTTGAGATGCTTAAATGTGTTGATAAACACTTATATGACTAATTATAGTGATTATACGTGTATACATCTTGAAATACTAATATGGACAGTTATGAGGTGCATAATGGCACTTATGACCAAAAATAGGTATGTTATTACTCTTTCTGATAAATAAGTTTGGTATAGTATTTACTATGCCTTATGGTCTAAAAAATGGCTATTACATGATCATTGTGATATATGGCACATTTGATGCTTAATAACTATCACCTTATGTAAGTAATGTATTATGTCAATGGTGATTATGTGATGTATATATATAATGCCTCGATAAATGTGCCATTAAATGGATTATTTATGTCTGTAATGTGCATGTTGGCACATAAGACATCTAATATGCATGAATACAATTCTAAATCTAAAAATGATCTATGTTGCACATAATTTATGGAAAATACATGTTGTGAAATCCGAATTGGTTGTGAACATATATAATATGATATCATTTGTCTTTTTATAAGTTAAAGTGATTACACCACTAAGCAAAAACTTAGCGCATTGCTTGTTTGTGATACGTTGGTAATAGGGTAGCAGATTAGAGCCAAAGCTTTCGAAAGTAAAAGACACAAAGATAACCCTTGCGTGGGTATTTTTGTAATCTTTTTGTAATAATAGTTATGATATAAATGTAATACTTACAGTCAGTGTGCTCTTGTAATCCCAGAGGGATTGGGTCTAATTTGCATTTTGCAGTGGGGTTTTGTATTAAGTATTTTAACTATGGATTTTATTTCCTATTTCTTACATGTTGTGTGTGATGATTGATGAGTTGCATGTGAGAATATTAATTATTAGAGCTTAAGGCTCAATGTGATTTTGATGTGATTTGGAGGGTCAAAAGGACCCATGTGAGTTGGAGATGTATGTTGTGATGTATAGAAGTGTTTTTAAATAGGTAAAAATTTGGGAAAGTGTCCCGATACAGCCGTTATAATGTCAGATTTTTGACACAATGACCCAATGTTTACCTCAGTTTGCATGCCAAAAAGGTTTTCAGTGTTTTAGTGCATTTCCAAGTCAAGGAATGTTTTCTTATATAAAAGCTTTAAATTTTAAAGTGATTTTGGATAACGAAACTGGATATCGTTTTATGTGCATGCATCCTTCGTTTAGGTCCGGTGTATAAAACGGGTGAAGGGTGCCACATTTGTGGTCCTATATGGATGAGAGAAATCTAGTGAAAAAGATTATGATGGGATATTATTGGTTGACAATAGAGACAAATTGTTGCAACTTTGTCAAGAAATGTCACAAGTGTTAGATTTATGCCAATCTGAGCCACTTACCACCAATTGAATTAACAAGTTTGTCTTTTACATGGCCCTTTTTTACATGGGGAATTTACATAATAGATGAGATAAGGCCATCTATAGTGAAAGGTCATTGATACATAGTCATGGCTATTGACTACTTTTCAAAATAGGTAAAAGTAGAATCTCTCAATAAATTAGGGGCAAAGCATATAGGTAAATTTACTAAAAGAAATATCATTTATAGGTATAGGCTACCACAACAAGTAATTTCAGACAATAAAGTACAGTTCCAAGGTGAAACTAAATAGCTCTTATAGAAGTATAGGATTAAACACCATAAATTTTGCCCTCTAGGCTTCAAGCTAATGGTGTTTGAAAGCAGCAAACAAAAATGTCAAAAAAATTTTGCAAAAATGTTGTGACTTATAAGGATTAGGTAAAAATGTTGCCTTTCACACTTTGGGTTACAAACTGACTACTTGAACCTCAACAAGTGCCATACCATACTCACTAGTACATAGGATGGAAGCCGTACTACCATTAGAAATAGAGGTCCCTTCATTAAGAGTAGTCTTGGAAGCAAAAGTACCAGAAGCTAAATTGCTAAAGGCTAGATATGAATAATTGGTGTTGATTAATGAGAAATGAATAAAGGCTTTGTATCACATGCAACCGTATCAAAAGAAGCTTACTATGGCCTATAATAAAAAAGTCAAGCCATATTACATTTGAGAAGGTGATCTTATCTTAAAATAAACTAGGCCTTTACTAACAAACCCCAAGGGAAGCTTAAGTTTGATTAGGAAGGCCCATACATGGTGAAGAAATTACTCAAGCATGGAGGAATCAAAATTTTAGATTTGGAAGGCAACAAATTTTTAGAACCCATAAACATGGATAGGCTAAAGAAATATTTTTATTAAAAAAAGGAGTCTACTAAGCTGAAAACCCCAAAAAAGGTGGCTTAGGCAAAAATTAGCACATTCCAATGAGGTAAAAACCTGAAAATAAGTGCTTTATGCAAAAGTTAGGGGAATAGAGAGAGAATATTCAATTAAAAAAACCTATAAGGGTTGATTGATGGTAGTATTATTAAGAGGTAATTAATATATTTACCTAGCTTAAACAGGTTAGTCTTAATTTGTTTAATGATGGAGACACTTTGTCATGATCATTGGTGTGCAAATTACCTTCTAGCAAGAAGCATCCTATAAATAATTAAACTCAAAAAGGCTAAATACAAGTTTTCTTTCTAGATGTAAAGGATGTATCTTCATTTTTTCTCTTCAATAAAAATGTTCTGTTGTCTTTTAATGTACTTGTAACCCAACCTTTATAATAATTGTCCATACTTATGATCAGGTGTGTCTTTCAACATAGAATGATGTTTCCATAAATTAGGATAAAAATATAGAAAATGTCATGTCAAAGAACCACCTAATAAACCTAAAGGTTCAAGAGGAATCCATTGCTTTAAACCAAATTGCCTTTGAATTTAATAAGGAACATAAAAGATTGCATGCCTCAATCTAGCTAATGGAACACAAAGTGAATGACAAGACTGAGAAAAGTGAGAAATCTTCCACCAAGGACACATCTATCAAATCTCATTCATAGTAATCCCATCAAGCCATGTAGTCTAAATTTCTTAAGTGCTAAATTTCCTTTTGAGTCTCCTCTCACAATGATGATTAGAGACATATCTAATCTAAATCCTTTCAAGGGGCATAGCAAGCTACTTCAACTTTTCCTATAGCCATATTTAAAAAAAGTCGTTAGGAAAAATCCAAAAAAGGACCACCTAAGCAAAAGTTAGGCAAACCTACTAGTGTAAAAACCCTTACAAACACACTAGGCAAAAATTAAGGTAATGAAGCCCACTAGTGTGAAAACCTAGCAACAAGTGCACTAGGGAAAAATTAGGGCAAAAATTTTCTAGAGGGAAAACCTAAAATGATCTCTCTAAGCAAAAATGAAACAAACTTGTAAAGCAAAGGGCTTTCAACCACAAAGTTGATGTCACCCTTTTTTAAGGCATCCAATCCTTAGATGGTCTTAGCAACAATGACACCAAAAGGATTATTCCTAGAACAAACTCTAGTCAGCACTTAGAGTGTCTTATAATCACAGAGTTTATCCTCACAAGTGATAAATAGCAAGTCACCAAAAATGCATAACAAAATGCATTTCACCTCTTACACGGAACTAGGCAAAAACTGACTAGCAAAACTAAAAATTACTTTTAGAGAAATGGGACTTACACCTAGGATGACCTTTTGAGCTGCCACGGGTGAAATCCCCAAAGTAGGTACAATGTCCAAGGGGTACTAATTGTCAAAGTAAGGAAGCACGATAGGGGTATCTTAAGGAATGTCCAAATTTAAGATAGTAGCAAACTCTTTAGGCATGGGGCAATCTCTTGATGATTGAAGTTGAAAACATGAAAAATAGGGTCCCAATAGTAAATAGTAGTATGAAAAAAATTAGGGCCTACCTTCACCTTCTTTAAAAATCTGATGGCAGAAAACGGAGCAAGAATTAGAGAATCCCAAATGGCTTTTCAATCCAAAATCTATGATAGTTGATAGTTAAAAGGAGGATTCATGATGAAATGTGATAAAACACATTTGTGAGAGAATTATTTATAAACGCCTAAAACATAAGCCGTACATGATAAGGATAAGGAGATCCAAGACACACCAGGATGTTAGTACAAACTTCTCTACCCTAACCAATAATGTCTGCATAAACCTTTTTATCCTAACTATCTAAGTCTATATGGACTTGTCAAACCAGAGACAGTTCACAGGGAAGAAGAAAGGTAGAAAAACACAAAAAATCACAACAAGAAATAGAGGAGAACCAAAAACTAACCTATAGGTCTAAGCATGCATGGTGGGTGAGATTGGCCAAGATAAATGTTAGGTCACCAAAGTGCACTCCATTCATAAGAGTGGCATTATGTGGGTAGTTTACCATTATAAAAGGTAGAAAACCCTTAGGGATGAGCATAAAAATGTCCATTATTGGAGTAAAAGGTGAGGAAACCACCAATGGCAAGGCAAGTGTTGATTGTGGCTCTCTAGCAGCTATAGACCCATCAAAAGGAGAAGACAAAGTTTGAAAGGCTGTTTAAGCTACTTGTGTTTAAAAAAACTAAGGAAATCGAGAAAAAATACAACAAACCATCACTAGAAAAGGAAAAAACTAAAGAAAAAGAAGTGGAGAATGAGAGGGAAAGTCAACAGTTCTAAAACTATCGATAACATCCTCACGAACTTATTAGTGTCATTCAACATATATGTCTACATACACTTAGACCACGAGGCCTCACTCTCACAAACTAATCCTAGAACCTTGTCCATATGGATTCTATTCATGGACTTACTTCTTTTAAATTGTAACTGCATTTAACTCTTTCATGCATAAAATTATTCTCACCAAACCAAGTCCGCACAGACTTAGTTTGTCCGAGGTATCTAAACACATAACTTCAAAAAAGTCTAAAAATAATTAGATTAAAATTAGATGGCATAATAAATAATAATTTTCATCAAAACATGAATTTACAAATAAAATTTGCATATCAAAAGCCACTCTAGTTATATTTGGTCAATTGGTCTTCATTTGCTTTATCCAATCGACAAAACCAATTTTAACACACAATCAACATTCATCACCGTCATATTTGAATTTAAGTCATATTAAAGATATGTTTGTGATCAAAAAGCATGATTTTTATATTCCATTAATTTATTTTATTTAGTTTTTCAACTAATAAAATAAATTCAACCTCTATTTTCAAAATAATTAGTTTTTCTCATCAACATAATTGTTTTGCAATAGTAATAAAGCATTTAAACTATCTAGAAAATGCAATTTGTTACTTTAACATTCTAGTAATTAAGTGTTCAATCTATTTTCATTTAATTTTCAATTAATAAAATGGATTCAGCCTTAGTTTTAGCAAAAATTCATCTTCTTTTTCAATATATCTATTTTTTATTCATTAAGAAAATGTTTATATGATAAAAAAGGGTCAAAAATGGTCTATCTATTTAGTTTCTTCAAACTAATAGATTTAACCTTTTGTTTTGAATTATTTTGAATAAAATTCAATAGTCCTCATAGTTGTTTATGTTTTACCCACGTTGAAACATTTATACAATCAATATTCTATTAATTTTTTATAAATGAAATTTTATTTAGTTTTTTTACTAACAAAATTTCCAAAAAATATTATTTTGATTTTTTCAACAAATTTAGCTCAAAAATTTAATTTATTATAAAAGAAAAGAGGGAAATATATCATATTCAATAAGAGTGCTTCAATGTAATCCAGCTTGATCCATTCCTTCTAAAAAATGGAAGTTTGTGGATGATATGAAAACACTATAGTTAATTCTAATATCTTGATTTATGGAAATCTAAGATAAAATGGAATCGGCTTTCAAATACATTTTACCTAAACCGTAAAATGCATTTTAATTAACTTGAACATTAATGATTGACTAACAATTTACCTTTTTAGTTCCTTTTTATCTAATAATATGGCTTTGAAAGCCATTTATTTAAGGTATAACATGCTAATGAAGCAAAAGATCAAGTCCTTCAAAAAAGCAAAATACCTATAGAAAAATAAGGATTGCTTACTTTAAGCATTACCACAACAATGTTCAAAGGATAATCTAGTTCAGCAAGAAAGAAGCAAACATCAGCATTTAAGCTTGAATCTATCTATTTTATATTCTTTCATAAGGATTCAACTTCATATTAATCCACTATTATCACATATTTCTTTCCTTTAGATTTAACTTCATGTTAATCCAATATTATCACATATTTCTTTCCTTTGAATTCAATTTCATGTCAATCCATAACATATTTTCTTCTTTGGATTTAGCCTTTCAAGTCAATCTAACACTTAGCACATTCAATCAAATCAAGTCAAAAATACTTAACTACTTTGTCATGCACTATTTTACTTTTGCATTTTCATAACATAGACCAAAGTAGGGGCAATTGTAGATGACCTACTTTTAAAACCCATGATAATAACCAAAGATTGGCCCATACTGCAAGATAAAAGAGCCCAAACCCATGTCTACATGGACTAACTAATGACTAAGCCAAATCTAAGTCCGTATGGACTATCATTAACCTATTCAAATCTAAAAGGCTTATGGGCTGAAGCTCAATTAAAACTATTAAAAGCCTAAGACTACACAGACTAAGGTATCACAAGAGTTAGTTTACATTAACCTTTTGAATGAAAAGCTTCTAGAATCTTAGTCTTTCTATTTGGACTCTATCCTTAATCTTAATTAGATTATCCTCTTTTTGAATGGGAATACTGGCTAAGAACACTATAAATACCCTTCTTAAATAATAGAGACTTCTAATTATCCAAAAAAACCCTAATTCTATGAGTATTAGTGTTCAATCCAAGTGAGGATTCACTCTACTAGTCCTATAGCCTACACTAAATCATTCTTTCTTTCAAAACCCAGCCTTTTGTCATGTAGCTTAGTGCAATACCTAGGTAAATTCAGAGGTCATTTTAATTATACAATTTTTCATTCTTCCCTATGGTTTCAATGATCTCTAAAGATTAATTGGTCATGTAAGGTGGTCCTCTATGATCCCCATATCAATTATAGGAGTGAGATAATGACTTATCATGTATACGCACTTATCTTGCACATTTTTTGAGCCATGATTATATATTCTACCTAATAATGTAAGTCCAAATAAATATTACCCATGATGTGTTGGAGTACGCATAGTCGTGTTGTTAATGTAATGATTATATTGTTTAGCTCATACAGCCTATGCTTGATAACAATTCTATTTTTCCTCTTTTGTATTCTATTTTAACACTTATTCCATACTTGATAATATATGCTTCACCCTTATTAATCACTATGGCATGTTATGATAAATTTGTCCTTATAATTAAACCTTGCACCTTCTAATCTTTAATATGCATGTCATTGGTATTCTGGAATCAATTTTAAGTCTGTACAGACTCATTATTGCAAGGATATGTAGTCTACACAGATGTGTATGTGATGAATAATTGTATAATTATTAGGATAGCAGGCATGTAAAATACAATATACAATGTATAATTCTTTGACATGTTGCCATGTAAGTGTTAGGTAAAGGCTTGAAATATCATCATGTGAATAATTACCATGGATATGAATTGTGGTTATAATGCTTTGAAGAGATGTAATAATTTTTGGATTGCACTATTTATTAACATGTTATTCTTGATGTCTATATGGACTCCTGTCATAAGGGTCTACTTTTCTACACGGACTTGTGTCTTCTATTTGTGAATGTTTGTACATGTTTATAATGCCTCCATGATTAATGTGTTTACTTTGATAGATTACTACTATATATTAATATATTTTAAGGTCCTCTTAGACCATTTATTATGATTTTAACCATCTGCCGGGGGCCATATCAAGTTCGCATGGACTTACCAATGTAGAGGCAGGACCAATCTCTATTTCATGTATATTTGCTTTGCTTAGCATGTTTTATTTCTTTTATCTATTTTAGGCTGTAATAAATAGTTTAATTAACTTATTTTACATGTGAAAGCTTAACTTCACATCAATGATTTTTTTACATAATTAATTGGTGTTTTTTTAATAAAATGGTTTTGATTTTCCTTAACAAAAGTCACATAAAAAATGTAATTTAACAAAGGCTAATCTCCTAGAGATTCAAGTTGGGCAATTATAGCCAATTCTGATACAATTATGGGTAATTGTTAGGTCAAATAACAATCAATAAATGACCTAATTTATGGATATATAATTTATATTTATGCTTTATTATATATTTTAAATATTACAACTTATTTTCCTTTTGTGTAAAGGTGATGTGACTACTTTTAACTATAATACTTCCTTACATGATACGAGATTGATAAATGTTAGAATATAAAAGAAGGTACATTATTAAGGCAAAAATAAAATCTGATTTTGAATCTTTTATGGGTAAAAGATTAGCGGTCTTGTGTAGAGCCAAATGGCGACTCCACACACTAATCGCCTCATGCCCGGCACATAAAAAATCTACAATTATTCTATTATAAAAATTGCAATCTAGACCCTAAAGATCTAAGGCTTCCCTATCAATAGGGGTGGCTAATAACCCTTCTATAGATCTTATAGTTGTGTTGATAATGAAAAGAGATTCCTTACCTTGAGAACTCGAAGAATGAGCTAGGAGAAGTAGACATAGGAGCTAAATTGGTGAAAGAAGGACAAAAAATAGACCGCTGATTCTCTTAGCAAAGTTCTTCATAAATCACATGGGATTTACGATGCTCAATACGTAATGATGATTGTTCTTGCATTAATGCCTCAATCTTCTAGTTGTAGTCTATTTATAGCTTTTTAAGTTTGGTTTCTAATGACCCAAATGTAGTAGCTAAATATTCACCAAAGCTACTATTTAGAGAGCAAAGTTATTCCTTAAGTTCATCAATGGTAGTAGGAAGATATTCTGAGGAAGAACGATTTTTATAAGTAGTGTTAGACTTATAGTGATGGTGGATTGAGCTGGCTCTGATACCAATTTGTTAGGAATATTCTTATCAGTAATTAGTATTAGGGAAGGAAAAAAAGAGAGAATGAGCTAAAAGTGAAAATTATAGAATGAGAGAAGAAGAAAAAGAAAAGGAAAATAAAAATGATGAAAAAGAGATTTAGAGAGAGAAGAAAGAAAATGGAAATTGAGAAATAGAGAATTCTCATTAATTTTCAACTTGGGAACCTACCTAAGGGGAACCAATACATATATAGTAAGGAATAGATGTTAAACTATACAAAAGGCAAATTGGCATGAGCAATCAACACTTGTAGTACATGTTACTAACTTCTAGGATTTATGTTACTAACTAACTTTTATTTTTTCCCTTTTTACCCCTTTTCTTCCTTTATACACAACAATATGCTACTAAGTTTATGAAATGATAATGTTAGACTAATTTTGTAGCCATAATACAACCAAAAGTAAGGTCTAAATTCTATTACTGTTGTTAGAAGATATTTTAAGCACTTAAGTGCCATTAGGATGATGGAGCCCAGTCTTTTAATTGTTATGTAAAGTTAAAGGTTTATGGTTAAGATTACATATTTGATTTATTTATGCCATACTCTTATTTTTAATTAGGTTTGGTTGGTTACTTTACTATACTTTTGTCGATTTATGTTAGTTGTAAAAAGTATATGAATTGATTGATATGAAACAATTAGGT
>CANXYI010251931.1:0-11530 GCA_948208565.1 Hura crepitans | reverse complement strand
AGCTCATTTGGGCCATTTAAGGTTCCTTTCACTAGCTCATTTGAGCCATTTTTTAGGTCATTATTTTAAGTTTTACATACATGTTTTTGTTCAAATCTTTCTAGCGCATTCAAGGCACCTATTCAAGGTGTATATTTCCATATTAATAAGTCACATACTTAGCTAATTCCTTAGCCATATCATGCCTATAATTAAGCTAAAATAATGTACTTAATTAGCCTTTAATATCTTTAGACTTCATGCTAACATGTCATGCCTAATGCTTTCAGGTACATAGGGAAAATAGCATAAATTCCCATTCTTTTTCACATAATCTCCATATTCAATCATATTTCCATGCCATGGACTCAATTATGGTCATAAACATTACAATTTAAGCCAATTTACCTATGGCATATACAACATTTCTTAAAAACCATTCATTATAGCTCATAGATACAAGCACAAATACACATTCCTTAGTGATTTCCTTACCCAAATGTGCTTAACTCACATCCTACCATGCCAACTACATTCTAATTTCATCTTAGGTATTAAATTACTCATTCAAACCACCATAGGTAGTAAATTCTAGCAAGCTTTTTAAGCTAATTATGAAAACACTATGAACACAATTTCAATTCCATTAAACTATCAACTTAATTAACATCACAATTGAAGGAATCAACCTTAAATTCATACTTTTAGCCATCCTAACTCAAAGGTCACTAACCTAGGCACCTAAACTCATGAAGAAAAGGCTTTAGGTTTACTTACATGTCACTTTGAAGGTGCCATCCTCATCTAAGCCTATGTTGCCAGCCCATTTGTAACCACCACAATTATCTTGTTCCTCCTTTGTAAGCCACCAAATGCCACCCTTTGGCCACCACCACCTTATATACACCACCACACAGATGTTAGCTATGGTTTAGCAACAAAAAATAGCCAAAAGACCTAAGAATTAAAGGCAAACTGGCCATGAACTCACCTTTAGGTCATGGTTCTAGATTGTTTTGACCTAGTCCTTTTATTTGATTTTTATGTCCCAAACCATAACTCCTTTTGCCCTGATTCTTATTCTTCATGGTGCCTAACACCCAGAGGAATTTTTAGCCACCAAAATCTCCCCACTTGGTCACCGAAGAAGAAAGTTATGGCCTAAAAACTAAATAAGTGGCATTAGCAATTTCTGGGCAAAAGAGAAAAATGATTTTATTCTTTACAAGTGGAAATCCAATTGTCATGGCACCTTTGCCACTTGGAAAGTGTGCTATGCCACTTGGCATGTCATGGCCCCCATCTTGACACTTTAAAAAGTGGTCCCGAAAATTCCCAAATCACCTTTATTTTTTAGTAAATTTAAAAAATTCATAGAAATTCTTGGACCTCTAAAAATTACATTGTTTATTTTAAAATTCCTATTTTAATCCCCTTTATTTGCTCAAAAATTTTCATGGCCACATTCCACTGAGGCAGTTTTTAGATTGCCTCAATTTGCATGCCAACCTAAAAAATTATGAGAATTTGCAAACAACCTTTAATTTTTAAAATTCATCCACCATTAGACTCAGCGTAATTTTTAAGCTTTAGTGTCCATTGTTTTTAGGTTTGTCCGGGCACATCCTGAGTTAGTCCCAGCCCAAAAAAATTTTATTACATAGTTGTATTCCTTATAGCTCAAAATGAATTATTAGTTTTGCTAAAATTTTTTTTTTTGCCTTTTTCATCAGTTTAAAGATCTTAAAAGTTTCATTACCCATGTCACTACCTTAATCCACGTGCAAGTGACCCAGCACCTTAGATGCACTTCTTGGATCCTGTGGCACTATTCATGTGGTCTCGAGACATGAGTGTTACACAATCATATTACCATCCACATATGCTTTTAAAAAAGCTTCCAACTCTTGGTTGGAATTTTCATCAATGAAAAGAGGTAGAACATATGTGTCTGACACATATCTGTGTTCTCACTTTTAAGAATTATTCTTAGATTTTAAAGTCATTTTGGTGAATATTGGTGTAAATTCAAGTTGGAAGACATTATGGTAGTGATGTTGTATGTGAAAGTGAAAGCATATTAGAGTATGATCATGTATATGTATGCAACAATTTCAAGGTCTTTAAAATCACACATTACTCACACTATTTTATTATAAACTAATAGCCCTCACTAATTGATTTGAGAAAGCCCATTGGAAGCTCTTTTAGTGGGTTAATATCTATTTTGGTTTAGGTTAAAGCCTTAAGCATGCTCAACAAGCCCAATCATTAACTAAATGGTAGGCATCATATGCCAATTACAACATATGGAACTACTGATCATTAGGTCACAATCACTTGATGCATACATATCATATACATATTTTCCCAATCTTGCCTCATGGTAAATAGCCTTAAGTATGCTTAACAAACTAATAATCATGCAAAGATAGACCCATTAATATGATTTAAACATATCCAATGTAGCATAGGCTTGAGTATGCTCAATTACCTAATACTAAAGACAATTGTGGTTTAACTCATATTAAAAGAAGGCTTGCAAGTTTTATATTATCAAGGGATTTCTTTCAATTAAGTCTCATTAGGGTTGCATACTTTGGTATGCTTATGCAAAGGGATTTTGCATGCTTTGCCATACACAAGCATATTTAATATTTAATCTCATTAAATCATACATATGTTATTTAATCACATTAAATATATGATCTAGCTATGGACTTTCACTACATTAATTTCCTTGAGCCAAAGGAAATGAATTTAGGCTAGACCTTGGGTAGTTATGCATGAATTACAAACCCAATAAGAAAAAAAAAAAGAACACTTATATCTATTTTTTCTTAGTCCTTCTTCTCTATTTTTGCTGTTTGTATTTCTTCATCCTAATCTAACCCTATGTAATCTAATTACATATCATATAAATCAAAATATCTCACATTACATGTGAGAGGAATTAGATTAAGAGAGAAATACAATAGAAAAATAAGAGAAAAGGCTTGGATATGCAAACCCAATTTAACCAAAGAAAAAAATTCATGCAATATAGATCAATCTCATTAGTCTTTGTCCATAGCTAGTCATTATGCCAAACATACACCCTTAACATGCATTTCTAGTGCACATAATTAACTTGAAATTTTCGAATCCCATATGGTTGAATTTAGTTTATTTTGTAACTCTTATGAAATTAACATGCCATATATGTTTAGTTTTGTAAAATTTTAGATATGACAGTTATTCCCATTAATCCAATTAATTAAATTAATTCCATATTTAAATATCCTTTCCATTTTAGAAACCATTTCCAAAAACAAAAAATTTTCAATTTAATTGAAAATTATTTTTGGGATTCTCGAGTTACATATGCTTGAAAATGTTTATTTTCTTTCAACTATTGGTCCAACAAATAATTAATTTGCAAATTTATTTATTTTATCCAATTAATTAACTAATTTTACATCAATTCCAATAGTAAATTCCAACAAAAGCTTAAAATTATTTAATTTGAATTTTTTTGAAATGCACTAATGCAAAAATCCAATGTCTAACATGTACCAATAAACCAATTTGTATTGTGTTGTAAAATAATTATTCCTAATGATTTTGGACCAATTCTAGCAAGCATGAACTTATAAAATCATATAAAATAACTAACAAAATTACTCCAAATTAATCAATCCAATTATTCAACTCAAAATTAATTTGTTTATCACTATCAATAGTGAATACGGTATATGTTCATACGACTGTTATGAAATTATAAATCCAATTAACAAGCAATTAGTTTTAGGCATTCAAAATATTTAAATTAAATTAATAATTATCCAATAATTATGAAAAAAATAGTTTTGAAATTAAAAGGAAGCAAAATCAAATTTTGACACCATTAATTAAACCTTAATAAGTTTTATAGGAGCTGTATCAAAATTGTTTACGAACAATTCCTTTAATTATCAAATAAAATCCAATTATATTGATCATCTCCAAAATTATTTTTCAATCCCTAAAGAACTTAAGAAAAATAATTTGAAGCTATAAAATTAAAAGAAATCATTAAAAAAATTGCTCTAATTTAGTAATTTTCTATAGTGAAAAAATAGCTTAAAATTATGTTTAATAATTTTTTAGAATTAAAAATAAAATCAAAATTTATTGGACAATTCCAAAATTAAATTATCGGTCTTTAAAAACCTAGGAACAATAATTTGAGGCTAAAAAATTTTAAAAATAGACTAAGCAAAAATTTTTAAAACTAGTCGATAGATGCTACCAAAATCCAAGCTTACTATTCAATTAATTATTTTAATTATCAAATACAATCAAATTTTATTAATCAAACCATAGATTTAAAATTTATTGTGTTAAGAATCTAAAATTAAAATTTGAGGCTGAAACTAATTAAATAACTAATCAAACTAAACAATAACATTCTAGTCAACTAGCACAACAAATTTTCATAATTTTGGTTCATTTAAGAATATAAAATCCTAAAAATTCACAAAGCCATAAATAAAATTATTTCCAACTAGTTTTAGTCATATATAAACATTAAAAAATAAATAAAATTAAAACATCATATAAAAAATTCAATTGCATAAATTTTTAACTTTTCGATATAACCTGGCTCTGATACCATTGTTGGTTTCTATGGACTCATGTACAGTGGAAATAAAATATTAATGTAACCCTAGTAAAGGTTAGAACTTCAAAAAATTGAAAAACAAAATTATTTATTTAGAGAAAATCACAAAATAAGAATTTATTGTAAATTCTTTATGCAATTCCAATAAGCAGCTTTCCTTTTCTTTTGCTTTTCTCACTGGGTTGTCACAAAACCATAGTGATCCTCAATTGGAAGCACCTCTAAGGTAATCTACATAAGATTTTCTTAGAAGAGAGCAATATGAAAATCCAAGTGCTTATAGGATTTTCAAATGGATAATGGAAGAAGAAGAAATTTATGTGTTTCCAATTGTTCAATATGGTAATTTCTGCTACAAAAAATGTATGTATGGTGGTTATAGCTATAAAGGTTAATTATACTTTAAATAAACCCTTTTTATGTCAAATTTTGATGCTCTAAATCAACCCTAAGTCAGAATAGAATTGGCCTACCAATTAGGCCTTTTTTTGTCTTATGCGTATAAGCCTTATAATAGGCTTTTGTGTAATCTACTTTGGTCCCAGTTTCATTAATCCTATGTGGCACTCTTTGTCTTGGTTTATTGTTTTAAGAACCTAAAAATAAAATTTGAGGCTAAAACTAATTAAATAACTAATCAAATAGGACAACAACATTCTAGTTAACCAACATAACAAATTTTCATAATTTTGGTTTATTTAAGCATATAAAATCCCAAAAAATCACAAAAGTCAAAAATAAAAATTTTTTCAGTCAATTTTAATCCATATCTAACCATTAAAAAGAAATAAAATTGAAAAAGCATAACAAAAATTCAAACCAAAATTTTAAAGCTTAACTGTGGGATATTGACAAATTGTATAAGTTTTCTACTTTTTAATATAACTTGGCTCTAATACCATTGTTTGTTTCTATGGACTCAAGCACAGTGGAAATAAAACATCTATGTAACCTTAGCAAAGGTTGGAACATCGAAAAATGTTATTGTAAATTCTTTATCAAATTCAAGCAGCTTTCCTTTTCTTTTGCTTTTCTCATTAAGTTATTGCAAACCATAGTGTTCCCCAATTGGGAACACCTTCAAAGTAATCTACACAAGAAGTTCTTAGAAAAGCATAACTTGAAAATCCAAGTGCTAGTAGGATTTTTAAGTGGATGACATAAGAAGAAGAAGAAGAAAAAGAAGAAGAAGAAGAAGAAAAAGAAAAAGAAATTTAATTGTTTTCAATTATTCTATATAATAATTTCTGCTATAGAAAATACATGTATGGTTGCTATAGATATAAGAGTTATTTATACTTTAAATAAACCCTTTTAGGTTAGATTTTGACACTCGAAATCAGCCTTAAGTCGAACTAAAATGGACCCACCAATTGGGTCTTTTTCTATCCTATCTGCATAAGCTTTTTAATGGGCTTATGCGAAATCTACTTTAGTCCCACTTTCATTTATCCTTTGTGGCACTCCTAGGCCTTATTTTAGATTAATAATTATTGTAATTTAAGTCCTTTCAAACCTTTTAAAAACCCATCAAAATCAGATGCAATAACAATTAAAATTTGGACACAACAAGGCCTAAGTCTAAAAACCCTGATTTTTTGGACTTCTTATTTGCAAGTGGGCCCTAAGCCCATTAGCTTATTTGTTCTTCTTAATTCATTTTCCAATGATATCTCATATCATTATAGCATTTAATCTCATTGAATCTTCCTTAAACACCTTTTATATGTGTGACCTTATAGGTTTTTAGAACAGCTTGGTAGTACACAGTGTATTAGAGTCCTAGTCCTACTAGGACTTTATAGATTCAATCTTATTAAATTAGTATCAATTCACTAATTGATATATCACTTGTATACAAGTCATGAGATGTAATGCCCGTAAATCTAAATTTTATGAATAGAGCCTTCGAGGGGCGAATAGTGTCTCTCAAGATACCGAGACACTATATAATGGCTAGAAAGGGAAGCACTAGTTATAAAACTTTGACAGGCAAAAAACTAATGAAAATGAATTAATTAAAAGTTTTAGTAGAACCAATAAATCATTTTAGACTAAGAACTAGTGAATATTAACCTGAATTAAGGTTGTGCTAGGAATGGTTCTGGTTATGCCCAGATGGGCCTGAAATCATCATACCCTATAGCTCAAAAATTCCAATGAGTCTATTGGTGAAGGAATTTCAATATTCTAAGGTCATTTGATATTTATTTAGAATTTTTTAATTACATATGTGAATAGTAACCCTAGTTCCTAAGGGAGTTTGGACCCATGATTTTACAAGGCCTTTAATGGTTATTATCAGGAAATTTTGGCACTAAAATCATCATTTTTTAAGGTATGGAGAAATTATTTTGAATTTTTGAAGTTTAAAAGAAAATTGGGTTAAAATGGGTCATCGAATAGACACATGGCATAATCTAAACCATCCACCCCTTTAATATAAAAGGCTAGACACATGCGATGTTGCCACTCTTCCACCTCCTTACCCACATAGTTGACACCATGCCTCTTTTCTCTTTCCTCCTTTTTTCTTTTTCATCTCTCTCAATTCACACCTAAATCTGACAAAATTTATATGCTTCATTGCCTCTATAACCTCTTGAGTCCATTCCAACTGACATATATTAGAAATAAAGGCCAAAATTAGAGAAATTAACACTTCATGGATAGTGTCATTTTTATGTGTAAGTGGACCTATTCCCTTTTTTTATTTTTATTTTAGGTAATCCTAAGTATTCTAAGAATAACTATGTAATTAGATTTTAATTTAGAATTTAGAGCTATGTAGAATTTTTTAGAATTTTATAAAACCCTAATTGTATATGTTTATAAGAAAAGAAGGAAATCTTGGTGAAGAAGGGCAACCAAAGGTCTAGAGTGGTGGAAAAGGGTGTTTTGACATTATAGGTATGTGAATATAATGTAATATATGTATGTTTTCATGTGTGTGGACATAATTATGTGTGAAAGTGTGTATGGAAGTTAGAGTTTATATATATGTGTGCATACAAATATGTAATTGCTATGTAATTATGTTAGCACGAAAATGAGAAGCTTATGTGTGTGAATGGCACAAAAGAAGGTCATGTGTATATGTGTGTTCATAGTGTGGCTGAATGGTGTGCATGGTGGTGATGTAATGTATGCTTGTGTGTGATAAGTATTGGTAATGTAATTGGCCAAAAAAGTTGACATAAAATATGTTTGTAATGTGAAATTGATGAAGAGAATGATGATTGGCAAATATGCTTGGTATGACCTAAATGTCGAATGATATTCTAAGTATACATATGTGTGCAAGTGACCATTTATGATGGAGCAAATGTGACTTGCTACAGATAATTATATGTGAATGACTTGGATGAACTAATATAAGTGTTATAGAGTAATAGTAATGATAATCATGTTAGGCTATGGAAATTGCAATGATAATGGTATGCTATATGGATACAAATGTGAGTAGTTGTATAATGATGATAGTTTGAGAATTTAGGTCTTAGAAATGACTAAGTAAATATTGACTAGTTCATAGATTGGCTTGTAACTGATGAATGTGTGAAAGTGAGAATATGCTCGTAACTGCAATAAGTAAATGGCAATATAAGTAATGGTAAATGAACTATAACTGTGTAACTAAACTTGGTAATTAGAGATTGGCCCATATCAATTAGACAACCACATGATGGGTTGATTGGCCAACTAGAGAATTAGCAGCTGCTAGGGGTTTTGGTCCTTCTAAGCCATTTCCTATGCATTTGATAGTGGGTATAGTTACCAAGGTTTTATTAGTAAGCCTTGCACACCCAAATATTAGGAGGTCTATATGGGTTGATCCTTGCTTACCCATTTTATTATTGATTTAAGAGGTCCCACGGAACTAATCCCTACTATCCACCTGAGATAATGTGATGACTAGGATTTGGGAGGCCTCACGAGGTTAATCCCTACTATCCTTACTATTGTTGGGAGGTCCACCAAGACTAATTCTTGCTACTTTGATTTGGGAGGTTCCCCTAAACTAATCCCTACTATCAGATGGATATGGGTAGTTGTAGCTATCGAGGTTTAAAATAGGGGCCACTGTATAGCCTAGATCCTACTATCTAGTGTCTTTAAGAGTACTCTTTCCATTTTAGGCTTAAAATAGAATAAGATAAATAGAGATAGACAATATTAATATTAGTGAGTTCATGACTTATTTGATTTAATTGAATCAAAAAACACAACTTGATAATATAAATAAAATATGAGTCACATTAAGTTATAAGTAATAAGATTGGCTAATAAATGATAGAAATACATGTATCTAAACTAGCACGATCACTTGACTAGTTTCCTATGTGCATATTACATGATTGTGTGTGACATATATATTACATTAAATTCACCTCTGAGTTCATACTTAACACGTTGGTGTTTCGATTTACAGGTTGTAAATAATAGTAGATGTCCAATCTTAGTGGGTGCAGTGTAGCTAATCAGCCTTCTTAGGTATAATTTCTATCTGCTTTTGTCTATATAGAAGTAAGGCACTTATGTATAAAGGGTGTGGGGCCCGAGACACTAAAATGACTAGACCTGGATTTCAAGATACCATAGTTTATAAATGATAAACTAAAACTATCAAATAAATGCTTGTGTATGTACACATATATATATATGTCTCTATATTACTTGTTTAAGAGATATGGGTCTAAGACCCTGAGTTATGTGATTGTAAGTAGATTAGATTGGATAATTGATTGATTAGGGGACCAGATGAGTCCAAGATATGGCTGTGATGTTGAGAATTGATATATAAGTGTTTTTAACAGGTTTTAAAATTTTAGTTTTTCACCTAGGTAGCCGTTATACTACCCCATTTTTTGTAAACTATATTTCTATCCTATAAAATGGTTTTATTAGTTATTTACATTTAATATAAGAGTTACATAGGATTATAATAGAGAAATAATGATGATACATCACTGAGATGGTTGGGGCTATAAGTGTTAAATGAACAGTAGCTGGGGTAGTAATAGGATGGGTGACATACAGGAAGTAGCATCTCCTACCAAGTTCTTTTGGGGATTAAGTAGAGGATGTTACATAAGAGGCATCTAGCCATGCATCATGACTACCTAAGTGCTAGAAAGTCAAGTGGTTTGATGTAACCCTTTCATATATAGTTATGGTGCAATAAACTCCTTTCACCATCTTTTATCGCATCTAGTTTAGAGTATGGACTTGTGTCAACTCAAAGCTTAACTAAATATGTCTAATTAAGCTTTGGACAAATTGTTTTGATAATTTCACCTTTATTTTAAAAATGCCCTTTGTGAATCCTATTGACACATGGACTCTTACTTTGGCAAAAAATTCTTGAATAAAGATTACTCATCAGAACTATGAGATAAACTCCCTATTATAAACTAGGGTTGTGAATCCTTTGTTGATTACTACCCAATCTTCAAATATGTCATTCCATACCCTAATTTCTCACTATGTATACTTGTTGTTTGAAGTAAAAGGTTTAGAGTCAAAATATGTCAATCCATATTTAAGATAGTGATCTTAATTCTAAGGATACTTGCACCACCAATATGATGAGATACTTTCACTAACATAGATTAAGTATCCATGTGAAGATCTCATGGTGGGTCTTCGATGTACTTACTTCCTAAGTAAGCATTCACATGTTAACTCTAAGCATCTTTATGCTTACAGCTTGTGAAAGCTACTTTTTGATCCAATTATGATTTTATACTAGGGACTTTATAACATGGCTTAAGACATTGCAAATAATTATAAGTAATATATAAAAGTACCATGATATAAAGAGAAATGCCTTTTACATTAATTCACAAGGTTTAAACACATGAATACAGCCCTATTACATAAGCTCTAGGGCATACATCTAAAAAGAATAAACTCATGGGACCAGATCTAATAAAATTTGTAGAAAAGAAAGTGAAGATAATCAAAGGTTGGTTGAAGGTAGCATTAGACATACATAAGTCCTATGCAAACTTAAATCAAAGGGATATCTAATATAAAGTAGGGGGTAATGTGTTTCTCAAAGATTCTCCTTAGAGGTGATGAGGTTCGAACAAATAAGTAAGTTGAGTCTTAAGTTTATTAGTCCATATGAGATAACAAAATGTCTGGGATCATTAACTTATAGATTGGCTTTGCCTTCAGAGCTATAGTAGATTCATGATGTGTTTCATGTTTTAATGCTTCAAAGATACAAATAAGATTCTTTACATGTCTTTTTAGCAAAAGATATAGAGATACAACCTGATCTCTCATATAAAGAAAAACCATTAAGGATATTAGCCCGAGAGGTGAAAGAGTTATGGACTAAGACAATCCCTTTAGTGAAGGTACTGTGGAGACATCATAACATGGAAGAGGCAACCTAGAAAAGTGGAGCTTAGATGAGAGAGCAGTATCCACTTCTATTTGAACCGTGTAATTTCAAGGACAAAATTTCTTTTAATAGAGGAAGAAATGTGATGCCTAAAAATCTCAGTGTTATGAGTAGTACTTCCTAGGACATGAATAATATTCCCAACACGTAAAATACAATAGAGTGATTGGATAGAAGTATTAATTATAATATAATTTTAGGCAAAATTTGGAATGAAAATGAAGTCATTAGGATGGCTAAAAATAAGAGTAAAGATTTTACAATAGTATTGTGTGAATAGTAACCTAAATTTAGCTGAGCCAAAAAAAATTTTACTTTTGCTCAAATTGACTCTAGATTGATACAAATTGATACTCAAATATTTGAAATAGTCTATTAGCATTAGAATTGGAATTTTTAAACATTATAAAATATTTTATAAAAATCATGTAAAGATAAAAGTAATTTCTTAATCATATTTTCTTGGTTTTTTGAATGTGATTTTTTTAGGCCTT
>CANXYI010251746.1:0-10798 GCA_948208565.1 Hura crepitans | reverse complement strand
TCTTTATACCTAACCACCAATAAGAAAACTTTAGATCTTGATACATCTTAGTGCTACTACGATCTATAGCATAAAGAGCACTGTGAGCTTCTTGTAAAACCTCCTTCCTCAACTCTTCCACATTTGATATACATATCCTATCATGGTAGTATAGACAACCATCACTCTTGATTTTATACTCAGTAAACTCCCCCTCTTAAATGGCACTAATCACACTCATCAACTTGTGATAATCCTTCTAAGAATTCTTTACTTGTTGCAGCAAACAAGTCTTCACTTGTAACTCTGCAAATAAAGCATCATCACCTATAAGCTGTAATCTGACATTTATGGCTCTCATAGTTGCTGTGAACTTTCTACTAAGAGCATCTACCACAACATTAGCTTTTCTTGGATGATAATCAATCAAGCAATCACAATGCTTGATCAATTCCATCCAACATCTCTATCTCAAATTCAACTCCTTCTGGGTAGGAAGATACTTCAAACTCTTATGACCTATATAGATATAACACTTTTCTCTATAGAGATAGTGTCTACAAATCTTCACGAAAAAAACAATTGTTGAAATCTCTAGGTTTTGATTAGGGTAATTCTTTTCATGTGGCTTCAGCTATCTTGAAGCATAAGCAACAACCTTGCCTTCTTACATCAGAACACATCCCAACCTATTATGAGATACATCGTTGTAACTAGTAAAATCCTTCCCCAACATCGACTGTACAAGTATAAGAGCTTCTATTAACATTCCTTTTAGCTTGTCAAAACTCTCTTGATATCGGTCATCTCGAACAAACTTTATATCCTTCCTTAATAATTGAGTCGTAGGCACTTCTATAATATTCAACCAAATAAAGGAAACTCATTATCTTTTTTGTGTTCCTAGGTAGCTTCCACTCTATAACAACTTGTATCTTACTAAGATCCACTCGAATACCTTTTATAAAAGCTTTGTGTCCTAAGAAAGAAACCTCACTAAGGTAAAAGTCACACTTGCTAAGTATGGCATAAAGCTTCTTATCTCACCAAACCTAAAGAATTGTTCTCATATGATGTTCATGTTTATCCTTACTCTTCCAGTATACCAAGATATCATCCATTAATACCAACACAAACTGATCTAAGAAAGGTCAAAAGACTCAAATCATGAGATCCATAGAGACTGTATGAGTAGTAGTAAGCCAAATGGCATTACCAAAAACTCATAATGGCTATAATGCATCTTGAAAGTATTCTTCACCATATCAACCTCTTTAACCCACAACTAGTAATAACCAAAGCTCAAATCGATCTTAAAAAACACCCTAGCTCCTTTAAGTTAATAAAAAAAATCATCTATCCTTGTTAGAGGATACTTGTTCTTAATGGTCACCTTGTTCAACTATCGGTCATCCACATGTAACTAAAGAGAAACATATTTCTTCTTAACAAATAAAATCAATGCTCCCTAAGGTGAAACACTTAGTCTTATAAAACCTTTATCAAGCAATTCTTAGAACTGAACCATCAACTCCTTTAACTCTATAGGAACCATTCTATATAGAGCTATAAATACCAGAGCAGTGCCAGTAAAACTTATATACTAAACACAAGTTCCTATTTTGGTGGTAAATTGGGTAACTATTTAGGAAAAACATCTGCATATTCCTACACTACTAGTATTGCACTAGCATCTGGGTTTCCCTCACTGACATTATAACTATGTGCCAAGAAAGCTTGATAACCCTTTTTCAACATTCCTCTAACTATAATAGCTGATATCATATTAGAGAGAAAATATATTCTCTCACTAACCACTGTAATCTCTATTCCATTATCAACCTTAAAAGATATCCTCTTCTGACTATGATCCATAATTTCTTAATACTTGGACAACCAATCCATGCATAAGATTAAGTTAAACTCAATAAAAGGTAACTTAATAAAATTAACCAAAAACTAATGCCCTTGCACTATTAAGGGACATTCTTTGTAGATCTTATTCAAAACTATATATCGGCCTATAAGGTTACTAACCATAATCTCTATGTTAAGGTTTTTTTATGCTAACCCCCAATCTTATGCCCGTGCAGTGTATATATATAAGTGTGTAAACTTTGGATCAATCAAAGCTAAAGTAAGAGAATCAAAAAGAAGAAAGCTACCCACTATCACATTAGGCTAGTCAGTTTCCTCTCTAACTCTAATGGCGTATAGCCTGGCAACTACTCTAGTCTTAGCTCTACTCTTAGCTCTGCCTCCCTAAGTACCCACTTTTTTCTCACCTCAATCCCCTTTCTATCCTCTAACTTATTGGTTTTTCTTGATCATACGTAGTGAAAAAAAATAAAATTTGAGAGAAACCAATAATGATAATGGACTCAAATAATTTAAAATTCATCATAAACATTAAATCTAACAACTTTTCATGATTTACCATAAAGGATGATAGTAGATTCCTTTCATGAGCTCTTCTCACTAGGTTGTTGCAAACTATGGTGATCCTCTTTAAGGGACACCTCTAACATAATCCACACAAGAAGTTTTTAGAAGATATCAACTTGTAATTCCAATACTAGTTGGAATTACAAGTGGATGAAGGAAGAAGAAGAAAATGCATGTGTTTAATTTTTCTATGTGAAAATTCTATAATAGAATGTCTCCTTATAGTGGCACTACAATAAGGTTTGTTTATATCATAAATAGATCCTATTTGGGTCAAATTTTAGCACTTAAAATTTGGCCTAAGTCAGACCAGAATGGACCTATTAATTGGGCCTTTTCTATCTTATGTGCATAAGCCTTTTAATAGGCTTATATGTAATCTGCTTTGGCCCCACATTCATTAATTCCATGTGGCACTCTTAAGCCACATTTTAGATTAATAATTACTCTAATTTAAGGCCTTTTAGACCTTTTAAAAGCCCATAAAAATCATATGAATGAACAATTAAATATTAGACTCAACAAGGCCTAAGTCCAAAAATCATGTATTTCTAAAAACCCTAATTTTTTGGACTTTTCATTTGCAACTGGGCCCTAAGCCTAGTTACTCATTTATTCTTCTTAATTCATCTTTGAATGATATCTCATATCATTATAAAATCCAATCTCATTGAATCTTCTTCAAACTCTTTTTATGTGTGTGACCCTATGGGTTTCCAAAATAGCTTGGTAATACATAGTGAATTAGAGTCCTAGTCTATCTTGGACTTTGTAAATTCTATCTTATTGAATCAATATGTAACACTCCCTGCCTATTTCCTAAAGGAACTAGACAAGGAATGATACTTCCCACTAGTTACCCATCTTGATACTACTCTAGGACTCATTCATTTAACACTAATAAAAATATTTATCTTTATGATATAATTATGTGGTTTCCTCTATCTTATCATATCATATCCTAATACTGATTGTATTTAACTAATAAAATCATATTTTTGGTCTATTATCCATTTTACATAAATTTGGGCAATATAACAACTACTCGAGTGAAAAACCAAAAATGTTAACCTACCAAAAACACTTCTAAAGTTGTCATAATAATTTCACCCAACTCTTAGACCCTTTTGGTCCTTTAATCATCCCCTTAATCATAGTCACACAAGCAACATAAGGTCTCAGACCTATAACATTCAGATAGTAAACATAGCCATATGATATAGATAAGTAGACATACATTCCCCTATTCAAGTTAACCATATAATGATCAAAACACACACCCATTATTTATAACAACTAGGTAATTTCTCCTAACTATACATGAGTGCTAGTGCTATTAAACCATCAAAAGTATATAAATGATAACCTATGAGCTGAGCTAGTACATTGCTCTTTTCAAGGCTAAACTGCTACTAATATCTATAACCTGCACATTGGAACACTGATACACTGAGTATAAACTCAATTGTTGACTTAATATAATAAGTGAATGTCATGTATACATTCATGCAACAACCATAATGTAAAACCAAGTTATGAACACATAGAGTGTACTATATAAAGTAATACTGATCCATTTATCAATCTTATTATTTATTTATTCTCAGTACCTTTCAAATAAATCAACTTTCTTAATTTATATCAGATTATCTACCATGAATTTATTTCTATAACTATGAATCAAGTTCATGTATGTCATTTTTGTATGCTAGCCTATACTAGAGATAATACTCTTTAAAACACTGGATAGTGGGATCTAAGTTGTGCAATGGCCTACATTTTAGACCTCAGTAGCTGCACCTACCCTATCTAATATCAAGGATCAATCCATGTGAACCTCTAAATACCAGACTGGCAAATGATAGAGATTAGTCTCATAGGCCTCCCAACACCTATAGAGGGATAGTAGGGATAAGCTCTATGGGACCTTTTAATATCCCAGTCAATATCTCCAACATGTCTTAAGTGGATAGCAGGGATCAGCCCTGTAGGATCTCCTAATATCCACAAATAAATCAGATAGGTAGTAGGGATCAGCTCACATAGACATCCCAATACTTGAATGTATAAGGCTCAACATTAGAACCTCAATAATTGCACCCGACATCATAATCATATTGCAATAGCCCTAAGAGGACAAATACCCCTAATAGCCACAAATCTCTTAGTTGACCAATCAACCCATCTAGTAGGTGTTTAATTGATAGGCCAAATTATTTTTAATAATTCTATCATACAGTTACATGTCTCTTTTTATCACTACCTTAGTGTTTATGTACCATATTTACCAACACTATTACCTTCACACACCTTTCTCAATTATGCGTCATTTTTCGAAAAGCACTATTTATTTGGTCAATTTTAATATCACTGGTCTCATATCATCTCACATTGTATACATCATCCACTATTATCATTATCAACTTTATTCATTATTAGTTATGCTTACATTATTGCATCTAATTTAAGCATTCCTTCTTTATCATATCATGCCATTTTTCTCACACTATAAATGGTCATTCAAACATACATATTCATATAATATAACAAGTCCCTTTTTAGGTCATAAGGTACCAAATCACTACCTACAAATTTTTATCTTTAAATTCATCATCTTTTACACTTTATTTCCAAGCCAATTGCATAATTATCATGTTCCATACATATGTATTCATCATACCCTCAATAGGCATACCATTCAGCCAACACATATTCACACACATACATTTATTTTTCTTGTCCTTAACTTATACACACAATGTTCATTTCTTAAGGCCAACATAATTACATAACTTATTCCTATTAAACATACATATACACACACAAACCATCTCTTCCATACACATTCACATGCAAGAATTACATAAAATCCACATACCTAGGGTGTGAAAACCCCTTTTTTCCAGCACTTTATGGCCTTGGATGGCTTCCTCCTTCACCTCCTCTTTCTTGACCTAAAACATAGCCATTTTAAACTTAGAAAAATTCAGAAAAATTCTACAAAACTCCAAATTGAAATTTATAAACATGGTTTTTCTTAGAATTATTAAGGCTATCTAGAACAAGAAATAATAATTAAGAAAATACAATTTACACTCAAAATGACCACTATTCAGCCTTTTGGAATATCTCCCTTCCCAAGCAAAATTTCGCAATTCTATTAATTGGAATGGATTTTAGAGGCTATAGAGGTATTGTTTCATATAAAATTTATGAGATTTTAGTATGATTTAAAGGAGAGAGAAAGAAGAAATGGTAAAGGGCTAAAGGGAAAGTGGCATTGGCTTTTGGTATGAGGGAGGTGGTAGATAAAGTGGTTGGCATATGTGCCACTCCCTATATATGTAGGGTATTTATATTAAGAGGGTGGATGGCTTGGATTGTGCCATGTGGCAATCTAACAATCTACACACTCGATTTCTATTTAAACTTCAAATTTTTAAATTAATTTTTCTAGACCTCCAAAAATAATCATTTAGTGCCAAAAATCCTTGATTATACCTATTAAGGGATCTATAAAATTTTAGGCCCAAACTCTAATGACAACTATGGTTACTATCCACTTGTGAAAATATTAAATTCTAAAAAATTATCAAATGATCTTAGTGAATTAAAATTCCTTCACTAATGAACTCATTGGAATTCTTGAGCTTTAAGATATGGTATTTTTAAGTCTATCCGAGCACATCTCAGAGTTATCCTAGCATAAATTCATTTGAGGTCACTAATCACTAGTTCTTGGCCTAAAATGATTTATTGGTTCTGCTAAAATATTTAATTAATTCATTTTCCTTATTTTCTATCCCATTTATGACTAGTATTCACCCTTTTGGCCTTACAAAGGTGCCTCAACTCTTTAAGAATACTATTCATGCCTTGGAGGTACTATTCATGAAACTTCGATTTACGAGCATTATAATTCTTCCCCACTTAAGTAATTTCATCCTCAAAATTACTTGATGAAAATAAGTGTAGGTATTGAGCCTTAATCTACTCCTCACTCTCCCATGTAGCTTTCTACATATTGTGATGTTTCCACAGTACCTTCACTAATAGAATTGATTTACTTCTTAGCTATTTGATTTCTCTAGCCAGAACTAGTACCGGTTCCTCTTCATAAGTTATATTTAGTTGTACTTGTATATCTTCTATAGTTATCGCATGAGATAGATTGAATCTATATACCTCAATATTAAAACATGCAACACATCGTGAAATTCAAATTGTAAAGCCAATCTATATGCCAATGGCCTAACATGTGCTGTAATCTCATAGGGACCAATGAATTTGGGACTAAGTTTCCCTTTCATAACAAATTTGAGCATCTTTTTCCATGGCAACACCTTTAAAAATGCTTTTTCTCTGACTTTATATTCAATATCCCTTTATTTTAAGTCAGCATAGGATTTTTGTTAGTCCGTGGTAGCTTTTAATCTATCTCTTATGACTCAAACTTTAACTTCTACATATTTAATCAAATCGATCCCATAATCCTACTTTCACCTACTTCACTCCATCAAAGAGAGGTTCTACACCTTCTACCATATAATGCCTCATAAGGTGCCATATCTAATCTCACTTGATAACTATTATTGTAGGCAAATTTAGCCAGAGACAAGTATTATTTCCAACTCCCTTTAAACTCTATAGCACAACTGTGTAACATGTCCTCTAATACCAGTATCACCTATTTCGATTGCCCATCTATTTGAGGGTGAAATGATATGCTAAATGTTAAGTGAGTACCCAAAGCTTCCTATAATTTCTTCCAAAACTTAGAGGTGATATGAGGATCTCGATCTAAAATAATGGCTACTGGTAATCTGTGTAGCTGTACGATCTCATCAATATAAAGTTGTGCTAGCTTATCTAAGGATAATCCATTCTAATGAGAATAAAATGAGCTATCTTGGTTAATCTATCTACAATTATCCACACAACATCACATTTACTCCTCATTATTGGCAACCCTATCACAAAGTCCATAGTAACTTTCTCTCATTTCCATTTTGGTATTACTATTAGATGTAACAATCCAGAAGGAACTCAGTGTTTAGCCTTCACCTACTAACATGTCAAACAATGAGCCGCATATTTTGCTATATCAAGTTTCATTCCTAGACACCAATAGTGGGGTTTTAGGTTAAGGTACATTTTTATTCTTCCTGGGTGCATCAAGTATAGAGCTTCATGTGCCTCCTTCAAAATTTGCATTCTCAACTCATCTACTTTAGTCACACATAGCCTACCATGGCAATACAACCATTCATCTACTCCTAGTTCAATCCCTATAGTCTTCCCCTCTTGACTTTACTTATTGTCTGCACCAATTGTTCATCTCTTATTTATACCTCCTTTATTTGTTCCTTGAAACCAAGTTTAACTTATAGTTCAGCTAAAATTGCATCCTTCTCTGTATACTCCATTCTGGCATTCATGGGTTTTAAGGCAATAATAAACTTCTAGCTCAAGTTATTTACAACTACATTTGCCTTCCTAAAATGGTAGTTGATTAGGCAATCATAATATTTTATCAATTCTATCCAGTATTGCTGCCTAAGATTCAGCTCCTTCTATGTGTGGAGGTATTCTAGGCTCTTATAATCCATATAAATATAACACCTCTCACCATAGAAATAATGTCTACACACTTTCACTATGAACACAATGGCAACTAACTCTAAGTCATGTGTAGGATAATTCTTTTTAAATGAGGTTTTAACTACCTAGAGGTATATGTAATCACTTTGCCTTCTTATGTCAAAACACAACCAAGTCCATTGTAGAAGGCATCACTACATATAAAAAAAAAATCTTTTCCCTATTCAGGTTAAGTGAGAATAGGAGCCTCTATTGACATTGCCTTCAGTCTATCAAAACTGGCTTGACATTTATCATCCGATTCAAATTTCACATCCTTCCTCAACAATTGAGTTGATGGGAGTGTAATCATTGAAAAACCCTTTACAATATTTTTGTAATATCCCACTAATCCTAGGAAACTCTGAATTTTAGTCACATTCCTAGGAGGATTCCACTCTAATATAGCTTTAACCTTGCTTGAATCAACTTTGATACATCTAATTTAAGTAATATAGCTTAAGAAGGCTACTTCATTCAACTAAAACTCACATTTACTTACCTTGGCATACAACTATTTTTCCATCAAGATCTACAACACAATCCTAAGGTGCTATTCATGTTACTCTGGACTCTTAGAATACACTAAGATATCATCTATAAAAACTATAACAAAGTGGTCTAAGTAAGGTTTAAAGATTTCATTCATTAAGTCCATGAATGCTGCTGGGGACATAGTGAGACTAAATGGTATCACTAGGAACTCATAATGCTCATATCTAGTTTTAAAGGCAGTCTTCGAAATATCATATTCCTTGATTCACAATTGATGATACCACAATCTCAAGTCTATCTTAGAAAAGAGACTGGCACCCTAGAGTTGATAAAAAAGTTATCAATTCTAAGTAGTGGGTATTTTTTCTTAATTTTCACCTTATTCAATTACTTATAATCAACACACAACTAAAGCAACCCATCTTTTTTCTTTACAAATAACATAGGTGCTCCCCAAGGTGAAGTAATCAGCCTAATGAAGCCTTTATCCAATAATTCTTGCAACTACACCTTCAGCTCCTTCAAGTCTATTGGTGCGATCCGATATGGGGTGATAGATACCAAGGGTTATACTAGGATACACCTTAATCTCATAGTTAAGCTTCCTTTATGGTGGTAACCCTGGTAACTCCTCCAAAAATACATTCGGGAATTTTGATACTACAAGTATCTGACCAAGGCTGGGTACTGCATTACTGTTATCAACCACATGGGCTAGATATACTTCACATCCCTTTTAGATAAGTCATCCTACTAAAATTATAGATCTAATATTAGATAGGGAGTTTCTCTTACTAATAATGATCACCTTATGTCCCTCGACTGTCCTGAGGGTAAGCCTTTTTTACTTACAATCAACTATTGCTTGATGTTCTAATAACTAATCCATCCCTAATATGACATTAAACTCATAGAAAGGAAGTTCAATGAGGTCTATTAGGAATACTTAGTCTTGGATCACTAGAGGATAGTGCTTGTACACTTTATTCACTGTCACACTCTATTTAGATAGGTTACTAACTTGAATATCTAGATTAATAGGCTTTGACTCTAACCTTTTATCTCTGACTTGTGCTGTAAAAATATAGGAATGAGTTGATATTAGATCTATTAAAGCCAATACAGGTGTATGAAAGAAGTAAAAAATACTAGCAATCACATTAAGAGCCTCTGCCTCCTTATGAGCTTTTATGGTATACTAACACGTTAGAGCTCGAGCCTTTAATATAGACCTCTAGTTGCTACTCAACTGATCATTCCTACTCTACCTCTATGTTTTCCTAGGTGCTACTATTGAAGCCTATGTCTTAGCAACCTTAATGTAATGCTTGTAAATCGAGGTTTCATGAATAGTACCTCTAAGGCTTAAATAGGGTTCCTCGGGAGCTAGGACACCTTTGTAAGGCTAAAAAGGCTATGTACCAATCATAAAACTTTGGCGAGCCAAAAAATGAGGACAATGAATTAATTTAAAATTTTAGTAGAACCAATAATACATTTTTAGTAGTAAACTAGCGAATAGAGGCCTTAGACGAAATTATGCCAAGAATAATCAAAGATGTGTCCGGACAGACCTAAAAATAGTATACCCTAAAGGTTAAAAGTTTTAATCTATATGTTGGTGAAGGAATTTTAATTTTTTAAAGTCATTTTATAATTTTTTGGAATTTTTTATTATAGCAGGTGAATAATAAACCCCCTCGCCTTTAGAGTTTGGACCTAAAATTTTATGAGGCTCTAAATGGGCATAACCGAGGATTTTTAAAATAAAAGTGATTATTCTTGAAACACTTAAAAAATTATTAAAATCTTTTGAAGCTTAAGATGAAATTAGAATTATTTGGGCTATTAGATTGCCACATGTCATGATCTAACCATACCACCTACTAAATATAAATAACCCCACATATGTGGAAGAGCCATATATGTAAAAGGTTATCATCTTCCTCTTCCCTCAGACTACCAAAGTCGACGCCATCCTTATAATTCCTCCTCCTTTTTTTTTCTTTTTTCCACCCTAAATCACACCTGAACCTCATATAATTTATATGGAATGAAACCTTAATGACCTTAAAAACACACTTTAAGTGATAGAACTCAAAAATATTAGCTCAAATGGGAGAAATAAAGATGGATTGAATAGTGACCATTTAGAGTGTAAGTGATATTTTCTTAATTTTTTTTTGTTTTGAGCAACCCTAGTTACTTTAAGAAAAACCATGTATGTAGATTTTTATTT
>CANXYI010251714.1:0-12742 GCA_948208565.1 Hura crepitans | reverse complement strand
TACAACATACCCACCTGACCATCCTATGACATTTGAATCTCCAACCTGCTCCATACTTGATGTCCTCTAAACCTTTCTTGTTTTGCTTGTTTTTCACCATTTTTATGCTTTATAAAGGTGTTAGAAGGATTTTACACCTTTAGTTTATGGGTTTAGGTGCATTTTAGGGGTTGAGGAGAGAGAAAATATCATGTTTATAGTGGTAGAAAGCTTAATCTCAGCCATCTATGGAGTTTAGGGAGATTATGCTTATAAAATCTAGATGTTTTCACTCTTATATACCGCTCTTTCAATGGCCAAGATTATCACACTTAAGATCCAATGGTAAGGATTAATTCTATGGTATTTTAGTCTATAAAAATTCAATTTTAATCATGGGGACTTCAAAAAAAATTCCATTCTTGTTTCCAAAAATTCAAAAATACTTTAATTAGTGCCTCTCCTGAATTTCGTAATTTTTGATTGAGCAGAATCCACTGAATAAATAAATTGCCATTTTAAGTAACTTAAATAAATTATTTTCCTTAGTCAAAAAATTCCAGTCTTAGTACCATTGGCCTTGTTAGAATTTTTTTACCATCATGTCATGCTATTTTCAAATTTTTGTGAGCTCTTTTTAGATATTTTATCGTTCAGCTAAAACCAAGTTACTATTCACTAGGATATTGCAATTCAAACTTCTTTTGCTTATTTAACCACTTATATAACCTCAAATTGTTCCCAAACATCACCACACACTGTCTTTTAATGAATACTTATTTTTGATATGATAACCCCGGTTGGACTCAAGTGGTACTATTCATATCTCGGTGTTACTATTCATCGAGATTGAGTCTCAAACCTCATTCTTTTAACACTTCTGCATTACTTTCATGTTATTTTCATGTTTCTACCTCTTTCATACATGTTCCACTTATTAATAAGCCTTAAATTACTCTTTTCTAGAATTGCCCTGACAATTTGAAAAATGACTGTTATGTCCCTTGTTGAATTTTCACTATGTTATTCATATGACTTTACTCGATTTGTACATTAATTTTATTCCTTACGATTTCATTTAATTCTCACTCTATGTGTGAGTAAATTGGACTAAAAGTCAAGGCATCACACATAGTGCAGAGCACACAAAATATGCCTAAAATCATGCTTAAGTGCTAAATCATGCATGATTTATGTCTTTTAACAAATTATACCCATTTTGCCTAATAATGCACATTATGGTCATTCTTCATTTTGAATGCATTCTCACACTTTCATTTATTCCTGAATAAGTCAAAAGCATTAAATAACATAATTTTGTGCTTAATTATGTTGAATTGTTAAATTAAGCATTTTATCCCTCATGTTTGCCCTTTTTAGGCATATTATGGAAATTTTAGCAATCCATGTGCATCCTATAGTTCTTAATTACTTATCATCATCTAAAACACATATTTAGACATCATAAAAGCCATATGATATAATAAATATCTCACATTTATTACATTAAACATTTATGACCATTTATCACATTTTAGGCATATTATCAAATTTGATACACATAATTGAATAATGCACAACCTCAAGGCCTACCTATGCCTTCTATTTCATTTGTCTTGGGTTTTGTCCATTTTCTTAACTATCCAATACAAATATGATTTTTAAAAATTCATATAAAATCAATCGAGCATCAAAATGAAAAATTGAAAGCATATAGATAGCCTAAAGGACTTGAGGAACATGGAACAAATATTGAGAGTCAAAAATTCTTGCCCAATCAAAAGTTAGTCACTATTTACCCATATGCAAAATCTCATAAATCCACTATTTTATCCACGTTTTCTTACTTCTATGAGGTTTTAAAGACCATAGAGGGCTTAGATGAGAGAGATTTGTGGTATTTTAAAGGTGGAAGAAAGAAGAAAAAGCTTTGGAGTGAATAACAATGGTGTCACTGGTGGGAGAAAAAAGAAAGGAAATTGGCACTATTCATCATGTCTAAAGTGTTAAATTGTCTTTATATAAAGAAATTTAACTCTTCCTCACTTTACCAAAATAGTCCCCTAACTTTCTCTTTATTATCCCCTTAGTCCCTCATCTTTATTTCCTTCCTATTTAACCCTCCTAATGATATTATTTTTACTTAAAATTTTTCTCATAATTATGTTATAATTAGTACTTGTATTCAATAAAGTTAGTGTCCCTAACCTCGAGAAAAAATTATTCACATCTCAAGAAGTACTATACATAACACTAGGATTTTTTAGGTGTTACATTTCTTCCACTCTTAGAATAAATATTGTCCTTGAAATTAAATTATTAGCTTGTTCGAATAACTTTTAGTATTGTTCTTTCAACTAATCTTCCATCTCCCAAGTAGCTTTTTCTATCTCGTGGTTTTTCTAAAGAACCTTTTCTAAGGGTACCATTTTATTCTGTAGTTTTTACACTGCCTTATCTAGAATCCTCATAGGCTCCTCTTCATAGGAAATGTTGGGATTAACCTCAATCTCTTCCATTGTTATCACATGCAAAGGGTCTAATTTGTATCTTCTGAGCATTGAAATGTGAAAGACATCATGGATCTATTGTAGTTCTGGAGGCAAAGGTAGTCTATAGGCTACTGGTCCTACATGTTTTATGATTTCGTATGGCCCAATAAACCTAGGACTTAACTTCTTTTTCTTCTCGAATTGCATAACCTTTTTCTAAGGCAAAACCTTGACAAATACCTTGTCTACCAATTCATTTTCCCCCTCTTTCCTCTTCAGATCTGCATATGACTTTTGATTGTTAGAAGTTACCTTTAACCACTCTCTCATAATCTTCATCTTTTGTTCCACATCTTATATTGAATTTAGTCCCATAATCTTAGTGAGCTTGTCCCAACACAAAGGTGTTATGCACTTTCTTCTGTATAAAGCATCATAGGGAGCCATACCTAGACTCACTTGATGATTGTTATTATAGGCAAACTCAGCTAAGGACAAATATTGGCCCCAGCTTTCCTTGAAGTCCAATGCATAACCCCTCAATATATACTTAAGAATCTATATAATCCTTTTAGATTGTCCATTACTCTATGGATGGAATGTTGTACTAAAGCTCAATTGAGTACTTAAGGCATTATAAAGTTTCTTCAAAAACCTCAATGTGAATTCTGGATCCCAATCAGATATAATCAAAGATGGCACTAGATGCAATCTGCCTATGTCATCCACATATAGCTCTATAGCTTTTTTAAGGAGTAATTCATTCACACCGGTATAAAATTAGCAGTCTTGGTTAATTGTTCCATAACCACCAAAATTGAATCATAACTACTCCTTGTTATAGGTAATGGACCCATGAAATCCATTGTGACTTTATCCTATTTCCATTTTAGAATTGTTATGGGATGAAGCAACCTAAAAGGAACTTGATGCTCGACCTTTACTTGATAACAAGACACTTGGTCACATACAATGGCACATCCCTCTTCATGCTTGGCCAGCAATAAGAAAGCTTTAAATCCTAATATATTTTAGTGCTACCAAGATACGTATCATAAGGAGCATTATGAGAGTTTTGTAGAATCTACTTCTTTAACTTTTCCACATCTAGCACACAAATCCAGTCATGATAGTACAAATAGCCATCTCCTTTAATCTTATACTTTATCGACTTCCTCTCTTGGATAACACTTATAACACTCATTAATATGTGATCATCTCTTTAAAAATCATTCACTTGTTGCAACAAATTACGTTTAACATACATCTCAACCGAAATAGCACCATTATCCATAAGATGCAAGCAAACTTACATAGCTCTAATGGCTAACATAAACTTCCTATTGAAAGCATCTGCCACTACATTGGTCTTTCCCAGATGGTAATCAATTAGGTAGTCATAATCCATGATCACTTCCATCTATTGCCTCTATCTCATGTTCAGCTCCTTCTATGTAGGAAGATACTTAAGACTCTTATGATCAGTGTAGACAAAACACTTCTTCTAATAAAGATAATGTCTCTAGATTTTTAGAGCAAACACAATGTCTGCAATCTCTAAATCATGAGTAGGGTAATTCTTCTCATGTTGCTTCAACTATCTAAAGGCATAGGCAACAACATTATCATCTTACATTATGACACACCTTAACCCATTGAGAGATGTATCACAAAATATCATAAAGTCCTTCCCTAAAATTGGCTATGCAAGAATTAGAGCCTCTGTCAACATAGCCTTAAACTTATCAAAGCTTTCTTAACATTTGTCATCCAAAACAAATTGTATATCTTTCCTCATCAACCGTGTCATTGAGGCTACTATTTATGAAAACCCCTTGATAAAAAGTTTGTAATATCCCACTAACTTAAAGAAACTCCTAATCTTTACAGTGTTCTTAGGTGGCTTCCATTCCACAATTGCTTTATTCTTGTAGAGATTAACTCAAGTACCATATACAAATGCTATATGTCTTAAGAATGATAATTCACTTATCCAAAACTTACACTTACTGAGCTTAGCATAAAGTTTTTCTTTCATCAGAATATAAAGAACCATTCTCTAATACCATTCATGCTATATCTTATTCTTCAAGTAAACCAAAATATCATCTATAAAGTTTACCACAAAATGGTCATGGTAAAGTTTAAGGACTCTTCATTAAATTGATGAAAGCTGTAAGAGCATTGGTAAGCCCAAACAGAATTACCAAGAACTTATAGTGACTATACCTTGTCCTGAAAGTAGTCTTCACCACATCTGACTCCTTTACTCTCAACTGATAGTACCCAAATCTCAAATCTGTCTTAAAGAACACTCTAGCACCTCTAAGATGATCAAGCAAATTATTGACTTATGGTAGAGGATACTTATTCTTGATGGTCACTTTATTCAACTATTGATAATGTATATATAACTGAAGTGAACTATCCTTCTTCTTAATAAATAAAATGGGCGAACCTTATGGTTAAATAGTTGGTGTAATGAAGCCCTCATTCAATAACTCTTACAACTGCACCTTTAACTACTTTAATTCAGTTAGTGCCATATGGTACAACATTATAGATACTTTAGCAGTGCCAGGTAGAAATTCAATACTAAACTCAAGTTCCCTTTTTGGTGGCAAACCCGATAATTCTTCTACAAAAACATTAATAATCTCAGCCACCATTAATATGCTATTAGTATATGGTGCTTCTATTTTTGTGTCATATACATGGGTAAGATATGCTTGACAACCTTTCCTCATCATTCGCCTAGTAGGGAATGTAGATTTTACATTAGACAAAAAGATAATCCTCTCACCAACAGTTGTGATTTCAAACCCATCATTAGTGTAGAGAGTCATCCTATTATGCTTGAAATAAAAAATCGCTTGATATTTGGACAGCTAGTCCATGCCTAATATCAAGTTAAACTCATTAAAAGGTTGTTCTATGACATCAGTAATGAACTAATGGTCTTGTATCCATAAAAGGTAAGCTCTATATACTCAGTCAACTATGATATGTTGGCCTATGGGGTTACTAACCTTGATCTCTAGGTTAAGTTGTTATAAAACTAACCCCTAATCTTGTGCCCCTGATGTGCAAACATACAAATGTGTAGACCCTAGATCAATTAAAGCCTAAATAGAATAGTAAAAGAGAAGAAAAGTATTAGTTATAACATTTGGCTTATCAATATCCTCCCCAGCTCTAATGGTGTACTATTAGGCCAGAGCTATATTCTCAGCTCTAGACTCCGATCTATCCCTCTAAGCTCCCTCAGCTTTCTCTCCTTGGCTTGTCTTCTAACCTCAAGTATATATAGGTATTAATCTCTGTTTAACACTTTATCTTTTAAGACAATCCTTATGAATGTGACTAAGTTGTCCACAACCAAAACACACACTCGGTTTGTTCCTTCAACACTCTCCCTTATACCTCTTGAAATAAGTTGATAATAAGGAACTTGACTACTCTTGACTATCTACCCTAGTGTACTAGTAGCTTGAGATTGCCACTCTTTAACCTTACTCTTACCACTCTATGTTACTTTCTTTGTATACCCTTATTTCTACATTTATTGTGCATAATTAGATTGCAAAACCCTTGTACTTCTTGCCAGACTATGGAGTAACACTAGATGCTTCCTAATTAGCAGATCTCTTCTTCTAATAGAACTCCTTCTTCTCTTTCTACACTCCCTCATTAGACTAGCACATTGATACTAACATGAAGAAATCCTTGATTTTTATTAGTACCACCTCAGACTTGATGTCAACATGTAGACACTTCTCAATTCTCTTGCACTTGTCTTCCTATGCGGTGATGGTGTCCTTAACATATCTACTAAGTATGGTAAACTCCTACTTATACTTATGATTATCAAATCTTACATGAGATCCATAAATTGTTACCTCCTATCATTAAGATAGTCTTCAGTGATGTACTTCTTATGAAATTTAGCTAAGAAGAACTCACATGTTATTTGATCTTCCATCTTGTACTCAATAAGGTCTTACCACCACTTACAAAAGTGAAGTGCCATATATCACTTTTTTTCTAGTTTGCACTGCATTTGCTTCATAATATTCTCAGTGTGATCAAACTAGTGTTGTACTTTTCTAGGCTCAATCTTGCCTTCTCCCTTATAATCTTTAGCTCCCATTTTATTAACCCTCTCTAGATACATCTTCTGGATAGCTAATAGAACCTCTAGCTAGTGTGCTAGTGATGGAGCAGCAGCTATAGCTTGCATTAACAACTAGAGCATCTTTTGCAGGAACACTAATGGATCTTATCCTACAGATGGTGGATGTCCTACTGCATTAGCAAATGTAAACCCAACTTTTATGGCCTTGAGTGCAACAATAGTCAGAGTATGATTCTTGACTTTTTCCTCACTATGTTATGCTATTGTATCTCTGGGTAGAAAATCAAATTACTGAGTGTTGACATCAAAAGTTATGTGATGTATACTCTAGATTTTAAACCATTCATATGTTAACTAGGAATGCCTAAACTAGACCTCTGATGCCATTTAATGTGCCACCTTTTACTCAGCTCAAACGCTGACTGTTCATCGAGCCCTACTATGGAGTGCACTGAAATTGAGATATCCAAATCTACTACCTTTACATGTTATAAAACATTCTTATTAAAAGATTTCACTGATAAAAATGCAAGTTTTTAAAAACTTTTCAAACAGTGTTATAGATCCAAATATTAGGAATCCTTGTTCCCAAATTTTTGGTGGTATAATAGTTGTACTGGGCATTATCCCAAATTTTTTAAAAGTAATCTGCATAGTAAAAATGCACTTTTATATATCCACACACAATCCATAACTTCATGTGATCCTTTAATCACTCTAATAACACACAAACACAATATCAAGTTATCTCAACCTTAGGAAGACATATCATACATTAATATACATTTTTAAGTAGTTTATAAGGGTTTATAACTTTGAAATCCAAAAGAATAACTTAAATACAACTTAGGTCCATTTCCACTACATATATTACATTGAGTACCCAACTTATACATCACATAATTACATTATATTAGATATCATTAACAAAAGAAAATCCTTCTCTTGATAACCTTGATATCCTGATACTCTAGTCTTAAAATGTCTTCACACCTATGCATCAAAAATAAACAACATGCTAAGCCAATACTTAGTGGTGTGACTGAACCAATTTGTGCTAAAGCCATTATTAACACCCCATTTATATACACTTAATATATGTGCATAAAATAGTTAATATCCTCCATGAAAAATCATGCAAATTATTATATGTCATATTATGATCATAAAGCATTCATTATGGATATATACATCCATACCGCACATGGTGTACAAATAATAAAAGAATAAGCATTTATCACAAACAAATTGACATTAATTCACGCATTGCACAAAACTACCATTTAACTATTATAGCACATATTATAGATCAAATTTTATAATTGCCTTCTTTTAAGCGCATTTTAGATAACCATAAAAACTATGTATAGTGGGGTCAATAGTGTGTTGTGGCCCATATTTTGCACCTAACGACTACTGCACTAGAACAAAAAAGGTGTGTAGTACCTATTTAGGCTTATGCGACTACACCTACCTATGTATATGCAGTGGCCCCCTACGGGACCTTACTGTGGCTGCAACTGCATGGATCTGAATATCATAATACAATTCATGGGTAAGACATATGGTGAACCTTTGGGTATAAAATATAGCTATATCTCTTAGCTGATCAATCAACCTATCTATTTCTAGGTTGTTGTATCACTTAGGTAGAAATTGATATGTTTTAGTTTCTCCACCTTATTTAAGCTTATATAGCTTTTAACTTCCTTGTTTTGGCCATCAAATGACTAAAACTGGACAAATACTTTGGAAACCTCATTTTAGCCATCATGCACATTTAAAACACTATTTTGATCTCATTTTATGTTTTATCACTACATACTTGCCATTGTCACATTCATTTCATGGCATAAGTTCATCCAAAGCACATTATGCCTAAATTTTAATCAAAACACACATATTATCGCATAACCTAGTGTTAACACCACTTTATGTCTCATTACCCATTTATGATCTAATTATGGCCTTAAACGTCATGCATATGTGATTTTAAATATGTCTAGTAATAATCACAACAATTTCGACATGTATTTGCACCATTTCCACCTTTTATGATTTCACATACATAGTATTTTTTCAAGACCTCATTCGGCCATCATCACAATTAAAGCATACATTTTGTAACTCATATTATATATATGGCCAAATCATACTTTCATGTAAAAAATCATCTATATTACTTAATGCACAAGCTTATATGGCCTAAATACCATTCAAACATTATGATTCGTATCAATCCTTTTTATTACTTTTGCTTCACAACACATTCTAATTATGTGTATTATTGCTAATATGTCCACTCAATCGAAATAGCATAACACTAATGCATTATGGCATAATTCATTTTACCTACACATTGCATATCATCAATTTACATTATTTCCTAACCACACTAAGTTCTCTTTTTATTTCATCCCTTAGCATTTTACAAGGCTAATAAGCATTCAAGTGGCACACAAATATGGTTGGCCTTGACCTATTCAGCTAACACACATAGAATGTCCACAAATAATATTTAAACTTCATACATAATGCAAAGCACACTAAACATGCCTAAAATCATGCTTAAGTGCTATATCATGCATGATTTATGTTAATTAACATATCATGCCTATTTTGCCTAATATAAAACATTATGATCATTCTTCATTCCAAATGCATTCTCACACTTTCATTCAATCTTGTATAAGTGAAAAGAATTAAATAACATCATTTTGTGCTTAATTATACTCAATTGTGACATTAGGTATTTTATATCTCATGTTAGCCCCTTTTAAGCACATTACGGAAATTTAAGCAATCCATGTACATCATATAGTTCTTAATTTTTTCTTGTCATCTAAAACACATATTTACACATCATAAAAGCAATATGACAAAATAAATATCTCACATTTATTACATTAGGCATTTATGACCATTTATCATATGTTAGGCATATTATGGAATTTCATGCACATAATTGAATAATGCATAATTCCATTCAATTACACATATAGAGGATGTTGAAATAGAACCTCAAGGCCTATCCATACCTTTAATTTCCCTTTGCCTTAGTTTTTATTCATTTTCTCAATTGCCTATTATAGATTTGAATTTTAAAACATTATATAAAATCAATTAGGCATCAAAATAAAAAATCGAAAGCATATACATAATGCACAAGACCTTAGGAATATAGGAAATATATCGAGATTCAAAAATTCTTACCCGATCAAAAGTTGATCACTATTCACCCATATGCAAAATCTCATAAATCCACATTTTTATCAATGTTTTCTTACTTCAATGATGTTTTTAAAACCATAAAGGGGTTGGATGAGAGACATATGTTGTATTTTAAAGGTGGAAGAAATAAAAAAAAGCTTTAGAGGGAATAACAATGGCATCACTGGTGAGAGAAAGAAGAAAGAGAATTAAAACGATTAATCATGTCTAAAGAGTTAAATTGTCTTTAGATAATAAAATCTGGCGTTCCGTCATTTTACCTAAATAGTGCACCAACTTTCTCTTTGTTATCCCATTAGTCCCTTATTATTTTTTTCTTTCTTATTTAATACTCTAAATAATCTCATCTTTACTTTAAATTTTACTCATAATTATTTTATAATCAGCACTTCCATTTATTAAAGTTAATGTCCCTGGCCTAGGGAAAACACTATTCATATCCCGAGAAGCACTATTCATAACATTTGGATTTTTTGAGCATTACAGCTTGGGTATGGCATAACATATTTGAAGATAGTGTAGTAATCAACAAAGAATTCACCACCCTAGATTGTAGTGAGAGTTTATCTCATAGTTTTGATGAGTAATCATTTTTTCAAGAATCTTTGGCCAAAGTAAGATGCCATATGTGAATGGGATTCACAAAGGTCATTTTTGGAATAAAGGTGAAATTATCTGAGTAATATGTGCAAGGCTTAATTTGAGATACTTAGTTTAGCTTTGAGTTTACATAAGTCCATACTCTAAATTGGAAGGGATAAAAGATGGTCAAAGAAGTTTATGGCACCGTAATTATATATAAAAGGATTAAGCCAAACCACTTGACTTCCCAAAACTTGGGATAGTGCTTATCTTGACTTGTAAACAAGTGTTAAATCAATTAGTGAATTGATATTGATTCAATAAGATTGAATGTGTAGAGTTCTAGTTGGACTTGGACTCTAATTCACTGTGTACTGTCAAGCTTTTCTGAAAACCTATAAGGTCACACACCAAAAAACATTTGAGGAAGATTCAATGAGATTGAATATTCTAATGATATGAGATATCATTGGAAGATGAATTAAGAAGAAGAAAAAAGCAAATGGGTTTAGGGTCCACTTGTAAATAAGAAGTCTAGAAAATAAAGGTTTATGAAAAATCAAGGTTTTTGGACTTAGGCCATATTAAGTCTAAATTTTTATTATATTTGCATTTGATTTTTTAAGGGCATTTAAAAGGCTTAAAAGGCCTTAAATTAGTGTAATTATTAAACCAAAATGGGGCTTATGAGTGCCACATAAGATTAATGAAAATAGGGCCAAAGCATATTGCAAGAAAGTCTTTTAAAAGGATAATGCCCATAGGATAGAGAGGGGCCCAATTGGTCGGTCCATTTTTGTCCAACTTAGGGTTTTTGAGTTTCAAAATCTAACCAAAAAAAGTTTTATTTAAATTATAAATAGCCCTTATAGCTATAGCCACCATATGCATATTTTCTATAGTAGAAATTGCTACATAGAACAATAAAAAAACATAAATTTTTCTTCTTCCTTTATCCACTTTAAAACCCTACTAGAACTTGGATTTTCAAGTTGCTCTCTTCTATGAACTTCTTATGTAGATTACCTTAGAGGTGTTCCCAACTGAGGATCATTATGGTTTGCATCAACTTGGTGAGAAGAGCAAAAGAAAAGGGAAGCTGCATATTGTGATTGCGTAGAGAATTTACAATAAATTCTTATTAAGTGATTTTCTTTAATTAAATAATTTTGTTTTTCAATTTTTTGATGTTTCAATCTTTGTTAGGGTTCCATAGATGCTTTATTTCCACAGTGCATGAGTCCATGGAAACCAACATGTACAATACATGGTTTGTTTACACGTGAGTCCAGGATATTCATGAATTACACACATATATGATAGGGTTTTAAAAAGATAGTGGTGGAATTATACAAAACTAGTTAATGTGTCATCTCTTACTCTAGCCAGCAAAGGTCAAGGCAAGAGATGCCACAATAGGACATCTCCATTTAAATCCTACTTCCAAGTTAAATGAGAGGTGTTACATTAGGTGGAATTACAGCCTGGTATAGGCCTTCTTAGGCTATATATGAGTGTAATAGGTTTTTTTTTATATACATACATGATAGGACATTGGACTACTTAAGGCTAATGTTTATTCTTTGATATAGATAAAAAATGAATGAACTAAAAGGGCTGGCTAGTGCAAAGAGGTAGAGATTTATGCCTTACAATTGTTAATGAGGTGTTTAGATAAAAAAAAAACTCCAGTACCTAGTGATGCTGCTCAGCCTACACTTACTCAGCTAGCAGTACTATAACCCACATTAATATAACAAGTGGTAGAAATGTTTAAATAAGTTGCTACAGTAGTTACCCAATCTCTACCCCTAGCACAACAATAACCACCACTACTATCTCTAGCTCTCTAGAAGATATACCTAGCATAAGTTAAGAAAATGAGAGCTGTAGGTTTTTTTGGCAATAGAGAGGGATGATTTTAGGATAACAAGTATTAGGTTAAAAGAACTAATTGGATACTAGAGCATTAAAATGTACCCTATCGGATATTTTGATTTATGCCACCTTATTGTTATAGGAGAAGGCATACCATTATTGGAGAAAAGTTGTATAAAATAAAGCTCAAATAGATTTGACTTGGGTCTTTTTCTTACATGAGTTTAGGAAGAGGTATCCTATAGAAAACTATCTAGAACACAAGATCGAGTAGTTTTTTGGTCTGAAACAGAAGAGAAAACTAGTATTAGAGTAAAAAAAGGAGCTTGCTAGATTAAGTAGATACACAACAAAAATTATGGATATTGAAGAATAAAGGTGTACGGGGTCCGAAAAAGGCCTCAATAATGATATCTAGCTTTATGCAGCTATTAGTAAAATCAGG
>CANXYI010251649.1:0-14610 GCA_948208565.1 Hura crepitans | reverse complement strand
ATATATATATATATATATATATATATATATATATATATATATATATAAATAAAATAAAAAGAAAATAAAAAGTCTCTGATATATAAGCTGTAAATATAACACTAAAGTGTCCCATGTGATGACGAGTGCGGCCATCGAGGTTCTAAATGGGAACCCCCTGCATATTTCATGATTTATGATTATATGATGAGATATCGGTGCGAGTGTAACCGCCATTGAGGTTCATAAGGGCCACTACACATCTTGAGATTTGATGACGGGTGCGGTCGTCGAGGTCTAGAATGCGAGTTCCAACACAACTTATAAGACGGGTGCGACCGTCGAGGTTTGGGATTTAAACCCCTACAAAGTTTTGATGATCATGGTGAGTTAGATATGATGGGTGCGGCCATCAAAGTCCAAAATTTAGGCCCTTGCACACACTGTGATCCCGTTATCCAGTGATAAGAGTGATATTTGTCCAACATAGGCTAGAGGAGGAAATAACTAGATGGAGTATATTAAAATACCATTGACAAGATTTCAATACTTGAATTGGGAAATGTATAAAAGGAAAAGAGAAGGAATAAGATGAAGAAAGAGATGAATGGAATTAATAGATAAATAAACCAATCATATAATAACAAAAATTATTATTAATACATGAGTATAATTCTTTATAAATTTTATGCATATCAAGACAGAACATATAACATAAGTTACTAAGGACCGTATCTGTGAATAAGCGGAATTAGTCACATATATATACATATAAATAAGACGTGAAAAGAGCTATAGAATGAACACTTGAATATAGTGAAAGGATAAGAATAAATAAGAACTACCATAATTGATTAAAAGAGAGAGATAAGCATATTCTTAAAGAATATAGCAAAGCATAACAAATAAGAAACATGTAAGATTATCATCAGACACATAGTTAAAAAAGGACACTAGAGACACTAACACCCTTACCCCATAAAAAGATAAACTGAGACGAGACTACAAAGTTATGAACATAACAGTTATGAAGAGGTTATAAGTAGCACAAGATAAGGGAACAAAGACTTAATTAGAGTGAGTTTATATTGATGATTATTATTCACATAAATTTAAAGATCTAATTTCTGTACTATTAGAATACACCACTGAGCAATTATGCTTAGCGCATTGGCTTTCTTGTTAATGTGCAGGTTATCAATTAAGGTGAGCGAAGCGGCGAATCAAGTCACAGCGTTAGCTAAAGCAGATTTTTGAAGACAAAGGTGTCAGGTAAGAAGAGTCCATCACAAGTATTGTTCGCATGCTAAATATGTACTTGCATTATAATTAAATAATTGTTATTTTAGGATTATATGTGCATGATAGTGTATTAAAGTTATCAGATATATATTACTAGTCATAAAAAGACGAACATTAGCTTTTGTTGTACTAGTTCCAGTCGGGTTTAGAACTAACCAATGTATTATTTGATGATTAAATATAATAATATTTTTTATCGGGTTAAATAAGGTATGGGCGAAAATAAAATTAAAATGGATAACTTTTTAAAAAGTGACATCTCTTGCCTAATTTGAAAATGAATCGGATAGAAATTGTTACAAAACTCTATTTTTTCTAAATATATTTTACTTCACCTCAAATTTCGAAATTGTAATAAAATTGAGTGATTCTACGGTGCGCCCGTGCGTCGGTGCGCACGAATGCGCACCGTTGGATCAAGCGCGTGATTTACACGCGCGATGATCCAATGGTGCGTATTCGTACGCATCGGAGCACGGGTGCACTTAATCATTACCCAATAAAATTTGCTTTATTTTTGGGAAAAAAAAAAACTCAAAAAGTAACTTTTATAACGATAATATTGGCTTATTTACTCTCCATGTTAAACAAGGATTACGAAAGATAAATAAATAAATAAATAAAGTTCGTTCAACATAATTTGACCTATATGGGCCTCTTTTTCATGCCCAACTAGCGTGGTAACTAAAAAAGAAATAAAAGAAATAAAAACTTAATTCGATCGGTATGTCTTTTTCATAACATTAATATTCCTCATTAACTGCCTTTGTTTTTTCTATTGAATTAACAATCCTCGCTATATAAATCCCTCGTAGAATGTGTAAAATAAATTTTAAACTTTTTTTGTCATAGTCTTGAAATTATTTTTTGAGTGAATTAGCTTATAATTTTTTAATTTACTATCAGTTTTTATTTTCAAGTTTACTCATAAAAAGCATATTTTTCCATTTTTTATATAATTCTTTTCGTGAATTTATTATTATTATTATTATTATTATATGGCGAATAATGTCCATACAAAGAAAAGAAGGATGAAAACATGATAGAAAAAAAAAAGATATTTTTGAATTAAATTTGACAAAATGACCTTAATTTAAAAATTAAGGAGAACTAGCTACCTAAAAATTGATTTTGTAATAGCTTTCCATCACCGAAAAAAGTTAATTAACGAACTAAGTTGCATAATTAGTTTTGATTAATGTTTCGAGGACCTATATATCAAATAGGTAATGCTCACTGTTCTATCGAATTCAAGAATGGATTGAGATAATAATAATTCCTTCTATTTTAATTAGAAATTTTGAATTCAAATTTTAAATACAAAGTATTTTTAAATAGTTAACAATGAATATTTTACTCTTTCTTGTATTTACCTATGCGAATTTAAATGAGTCATTTTATTGAATTTCGGATACCTTTGCGTATTAAATATTGGTTAAATTTTGGGCATTTTGAAAATTCATTATTATTTTTTTATTAATGTCTTCTTATTAATATTTTTAAATTTTTATGTTAAATTTTAAATATTCAAACTCTCTCTTCTTAAAACCAACAAACTTGTCTTTTCTTTTTAAATTTAATTTCGCACTTATCTAATTTTTATTTAAAAAACACATGTAATTGAATTCATGTATTCATTAATTTATTAAATCAATAATATATTGACAGGTAAAAATATGATTCTCATTTTGCACATATGAAATTGTTTTTAATGATTATTCTAAGTTAAAAAAATTTCAATCTAAGAAAATTATTGGATCTAAAATATATGAATTGACACTCAGCTATATAATATAAATTAATGATTATCTAACACGAAAATAAAATAAATTTTAATTTTATTAAAAATTTTATTATTCATTGATATTTTCCAATTCCATGTTTTTATTTATAAAATAGTGTATAAAGAATTTTTTAGAAATATATTTCATGTACTAAAATTAATTAATACTAATAATATAATATACGTCTTACTAGATTAATAATGTTTTTCATTATTATAAAGTAATGAATTGATACATTCAATTTTTAACTCAATTAACTTACTTCCAATAGTTAGTAAAATATGATAATTGAGTTATATTTAATTCCTAATTTAAAATATTTAGTTTTATTATTAAACATAAAAATAATTTTTTCAGGTGGTATACATGCATATTAGTTGTATTATTTCTAATGCAAAAATATTTTTTAAAAAATTAAAAAAAAAAAGTCACCTGACTCAATTTGTTTAGCAAAAATTTAGTTTAATTATAATCCAACTCATTTATAATATAATTTTTTAAAATCTAATATATCTCAAATATGTCTGATCCAATTCATTTATTAGTACGAGTAATTAATTTAATCGTATAATTTAACTAGATCTTTTGATCACTTATCTTGATTCATTAACCTAACAATAATAATTTTTTAATAAAATTTGGTGCATAATATTATTTAAAATTCCTGATTTCACAATTGAATCCTATAATAACATCAATTTGAATGTAATTATTAATATTCAATTATATTTTATTAATTCATATTATAGGCATTATGACATGTTAAAAAAATTTTGATTTTCTTTTTAGTGCTAAAGTAGCATAATTGGTATCATTAATTCGAAACAAAATGATTAATTTAAGATTTTATTATATATTATATATATATTTGTGTAATTATAATATATTTGACTATTAGTACGCTGATAGTAAAACTATATATAGCTGGTCTAATTAATGAACATATAATGAATATTTTTTTTAATGCCATGAATTCTCATGTGCTTTTCTGTTAATTTATTAGTATATTTTATGTTTATACATTTATCAATGATTTATAAAAATATCGATATTCTCATTTTACACGTATAAAATTCTATTTAAATCAAATTAGTATTAAAATATATGAATCAATATTAAACAAAATAATATAAAATGCAAACACATTTTAACCCTTAATGTAATGTTCATTAATAATTGGAGTTATAATGTTTTTTTATATATTATAATTAGATCATTATTAACATTTTTCTTCTAATTTCAATTAAAACTTTTAATTTCATTCATTTTTTCATCCAAAATAATAGAAATACTTATGTGGCAAGAAGTGGATCGTATAAAAATTATCTATGTAACATCCACAAAATATTAGCAAGTCAATAATACTATTAATTTTGGATGAAAATTTCAATAGACAGATCAAATTGTCTGTTCAATTTAATTTAAGTTTTCTATTGTTTATTTGAATTAATATTCAAAATTTCATGAAATTTAATTTTTATTTGCTCAATTTGATTTTAAACTAAAATAGTTCTATTGCATAGTCGTTATTGTGATTCTTAGAGGTGTACACGAATTTTAAATTTTTTCACATTAAACTGAAGTACTAAGAAAAAGAATTGAAAATTGAATTATATTGTTAATTTTTTTTACTAGAACTAAACTGAATTGAAAAATTAATTTTAATTTAGAATGAATTTGAATTTTTATCAAGTTTTGAACCAATACCAAAAGAACTAATATGTGTGTGTTAAATATTATTTTTCTTAAATATATAATAAAATGAAATGATATTTTAATCTTAATAAAATTAATAATTTATAATATTAATTAATATTTTAAAATCTTATAACAATTATTTTGAAAGAATCAAAATAATAATTAAATAAATAAATTTAACTTTTTTTATATAGATGTCAATACAAATTATTCATTATTTATTTAATTATTTAAAAATAATAATATAAATATTTAGATAAAACATTTTATTTAAGTTGTAAAGTAATAAATAAGTTAATTGTCAAAATTAAATATTTTGTGTATAATTTTATTTAAGTTACTTTTTTATAAAATGATATTTAATTTATTAGAATCTAAAATAATTTTAAATTAATATTAATAATTAAGCATTTAAAACAATTTTATCAGCATAATAATAAATTAATTATATATTAATATTTATTAAAATTTATTTTAATGATTAGTTTATTAGAAAATAAATTCTAATTTTTGTAGTTACCACTAATAAAATAAGTTATAATCGAAAACCAGTTATTGATCCACATTAGATTGATTTAAATTAATTCAAATACAAATAAAATATTAGGTAACCTATAATGTTATTAGAAAAAATGATTATTTATGTAAGATGTTATTAACAACTTAATTTAATTTAATATTCTTTAATTAATTTATTTTATTTTTTTTATGATTTATGCTTTAGATTTTAATTGTCAAATATTATATTTTATTATAAATTAAAATGTTATTTTTAAAAAATTTAGTTATATTCAGTGATAATATTAAGTAATAATTTTGATATTTTTAAGAAAAAATTGAATTATCCAAAATATTTTATTGTATTATATCTAATTGTTTAAAGCTAAAAAAGCCGAATCAAACTGTTTTAAAATTTTGATACAATACAATATGAATTTTTTTTCAATACAATTAAAAGTCTTTAATTTAAAAATATCTAATTTTTTAAAATAATATTGAAAAATTTTTTATACTCAAATTAAACCGAGCCATATACACCCTGTACTCAATAATTAGTGAAATTTTTCTTTGACGACCAACTCAATAATTAGTGAAAATTATCCTTTTGTCAACTAACACGATGTACTTTAAAACTTATATTTCATAATTTTAAAATTATGACTTAATAATTTTGATAAAAGATTTCTTATTTTTTAAATTTATTTTATTTTATTTCATTTTATTAAATCACTTAACTTAATTTTAATTTTATTGATTAAATTTAGCTATAAGGAGTTAATAGAACAGATGAAAACTTATTTATTTATATTACATATAATTCTATTTTATTAGACTCTACACAGTTTTAAATGTCTAATAAAAAATATTAAATTAAAAGAGTAAATTAAATAAAAAAATTTAAATGATCCAAATATAAATTTTACTTTATTACCAAGATTGCTACCATTTTTTTTTTTTTGCTAAATTTTATACATAAGTTTACCATGTATTTTCAAGAAGAAAAGAAAATAAGGAAAATAAAAATGATTATACATTTTTTTAATAGGTTATTCTCAAAGATAAAAGTCTTTTTTTAATCAAATTTTGAATTTTTCCAAATTTTGATCAACATTTTTTTGACCAAATACATTTATATATCCTTGAGAATAATGATATAGCTAAGAATAACATAATTTCTTTTCATACTATTTTCACACACAGAAAATAATTCAGAATAATATAATTTCTATACATGGACATGCCAGGAATGCAATTCAGACATTATCATTCTATCTTGTTCTTTTTCTTCAATATTTAATTTAAAAAAAATCGACAAGAAGCAGATTTTGTGGTATATTTACTCAATCTTGTTAGTTGAAAATAATGTTTTTATTAATTAATTGTTATCAAACTTAATCACAATGAGGGCTGCTATTCAATACTTGTAAATAATAATAATTAATAAAATCAGAGATTTGGGTTAGTGCGTTGGGGGGCTTCTTCTCCGCGTTGTACGTTTCAAACATCTTAGCTGTATTTTGGACATAGTTGAAAAATCTCTTTTCTTTTTCTTTTTCAGTATACCTAATATTTGTTGTTACTAACTTAGTCCTAAATCTTTTAACAAGTCAATTTCCATCAACATGTCAAAAACAAATCAAATGTATTTTTATTTATTTATTTATTTATTTGTACCCAAAATAGTAAAATTACAACTTTTGTTTTTAGTATCCGATATATAGAAATCCATAAATTTTGATTCATTTAATTTGGATTAAGTCAATTTACATGAAATATAAAATTTTTTCGATATTAATTTTCTACGTTCAAATGTTAATTTTGGTATTAATTATAATAAATAAATATAAAAAGAAGTACGTATTAATTTGTATTTGAAAGAAAGAATGTATTGAAGTAAAACAAGTCTGCCCACAAAAATCATTACACTTATAAGCCTTCAAAGGGTAAAACAAAAAAAAAGTGTATACGTATTTACACTGTGATTAACTTAATTAATTACATTTTGAATCTAAGCTCCTTTAGCTTTAGGGTGCAAGGGAGACTGCAATCCATTATTAGCAGTTTCGGAGTGAATAGCTGCGGACTTCTCCGATTTGGCACGCCGATGATGATGATGATGATGATGGTGATGGTGATGATGCTTATGGGCATGGTGAAGTGGATGCTTATGGTGATGCTGTCCATTTTCTTTCTTGACATCCTTTTTAGGTTCAACACATTCCTTAACGTCTTCTTTCTGATTATTCTCAGTCTCTGTCGGAACTGTATAAACGAAGGGTCCAATTGGGATATCATTATAATCCAAGAGAGGTTCAAGAGTCTTGACCACATTGCTCATGGTTGGTCTCTGCTTTGGCCTGTGGCTCAGGCATAAGTAAGCCAATGCAGCTGCCTTTCTAGCCCCAGTTTCCGAGTATTGACCTTCGAGTCTCGGGTCCATCATCCGGCCGAGTTTCCGGGGATCATTTAACATCGGCCTGGCCCATTCTGCTAGCTTCTGCTCTCTTTGTGGACGGTTCTTGTCCACTGATCTTCTTCCTGTAAGAAGCTCTAGTAACACTACTCCGAAACTATACACGTCGCTCTTTGATGTCAAGTGACCTGAAATTAATGAAAGCCAAAATTTTTAATATCACAATTGTAAAAATTCATCTATAAAATCAATAAATTTTAGCTTAGCATTACTGAGCTAGCGATAAGAGATTTTGAGGTCTCGAATTCGAGCATCCGTAGCAAAAAAAGAAAAAAAAAAAAAAAAGCAAGATGAGTTTGAAATTATACCTGTCATGATATATTCAGGAGCGGCATAGCCTTGTGTTCCCATTACACGAGTGGAAACATGAGTATCAGAACCTTCAGGACCATCCTTTGCTAGCCCAAAATCTGAAAGTTTAGGTGTATAATCCTGTTCACATTAATCAATGGCAACCTAGTTTTAGTCAGACAAGAATATTAATTACATGTGACGTTTTGTGTTTATATAGTTAAAGAAAAAAAGTATAATTAATTACCGAGTCTAGCAATATGTTTGATGCCTTGAAATCTCTATATATGACAGGTTTTTCCAGTTCATGTAGGAAAGCAAGACCTTTTGCAGCTCCAAGAGCTATTTTCATTCTTGTTGACCATGGCAGTGATACAGAATATCCTGTAAAAATAAAAAATAAAAAATAATTAGGCATCGATTCATCAATTTTTAAAATTGGTATGTCACGATTCATGTAAAAAAAAAAAGGGTGACTTACTTCTAAATAATTGATTCTCTAAACTGCCTCGTGGCATATATTCATAAACTAGAAGCCTATGTTCTTCTTCACAGCAATACCCAATCAGTTTCACAAGATGTGCATGTCTCAATTGTCCCAGGAAGATCACTTCCGTCTGTCAAAAAAAAAAAAAATTAATTAATTAATTAATTGTCATAATTAATTAATAGTGATATTAATTAATATTAAATTAGAATGCAAAGTATGCTCACCAGCCACTCTCTATGACCTTGTAAACCATCCAAATCCAAAAGCTTTACAGCAACAGGCTGAGCCTTTAAACCAGGCCGGAGTTTGTCATCAATGAACCCTTTGTGAACCGGTCCGAACCCACCTTCCCCAATGAAGTTACTCGACGAGAAGCTCTGGGTTATAACCTTAAGCTCCGCGAGAGTAAAGACATGAAGGTTTGAACCAGCGAGAGAAACTGAAAGATCCTCGGAGAGTGAACTAGGGTTGCTAAGATCAGACAAAGAAATCCTCTGAAATGAAGTTTGTTTACTGACGAGTTTCTTGGGTTTTGGCGATACTTTCTGCTCCTGCGATGGCACGAAACAGTTCGATATCATCGACACCCATGTCACTTTCTCCACTTTCATTCTTCTTGAATCTTGATAGTTTGAAATGGCTTTCTTGATCAAGAAACTACAAAATTAGATGTCAAATGAGAGAGGAGAATTCGGTTTAGAAGAAAAGAAGAAGAAGAAGAAGAAGCTTTTGTGCAAAATGGGTAAAGGAAACGAATATATAAAAGGGAGAGAGGGAAGAGAAGAAATTTAAGGGGCAAATAATATTCAAATCTTCAATAGCTCATCCAACGCGGACATGGAGAAAGACGTTTCCAACTCCTTTCTACCATACACTGTTTTTTTATTATTTTTTTTTTTTATAATTTTGTTGCCTGTATATATCATGCATGTGTCATTCTTTTTATTTATTTAATTATTTAAATCCTCCTTTTTATTAATTATCATATGGGTATTTGAAGATTTTAAGTATCCTTTGCAATAATTTGATTATTTGGTATTGGGTCATTAATCTACGTAGTTGGTTCAAGGAAAATGACGCGGCTACCCTTCTTGACTTTTGCTCTATTCACCCTTAGAAAAATAGAAAAGAAAATCGCTTGGTATATAAATTCACATTAAACTTTGGTGGCCCTTCTTTTTGGATTTCTTTCAACTTAATATTTTTATTTTCAAAATTATACATAATAAACACTTATTATATTTGAAAATATTTTTATGATATTATTATAATTGAAAAATATAGACACTTTTTTAAACAAGTGAAAATAATAACTATTAGTAGCCGTTAGTTATTAATTTTATTACTTGAATAAAAGTTAATTTACGTATTAAATTAAAAGAACTCAATAAAATTTTAATATACGAAACGTAATATAATTATTAAAAAATATCAAATTTACGTGTAATTGCAAATTTTTCTGTTAAAAAAATAGAAAAATGTTTTTAAAGAAGTATTAATTCTTTTCTTTCTTTGGAACTGTCCCGTATGAAAACCATGTTAAGAAAGTGGTTTGCCAAGTAATTAATTAAATGGACTAATCCTTGTTTTGTTTAGAGATCAAGGCATCCAAGTTACGTCCCTAGCCAAAAATGTCAACTAACTCAAGCTACTTTACGCATTTGATAAGAGAGAGAGAGGGAGTTGTCTCAGTCGGAGGGTACTTTCGTCAAATAGATTACACACGAGTTTTCTTTGGACTTTCTGAGAAAAAAAGTAGGTAAGCTTGCAAATATTTCATTAGCTTCTAGAGACTATCTCCTAGAAACTAATGGTTGCATCTTCCCCCAAATGACACGACTACCCTCGGTGCATGAATGTAGACTATAACGTGATCACAGCCGCAGAGTTTGTGGACTTCTCCTATTTCCACATCAGATGGTCAGGAATCTCCCATGCAGTTGACCTTTTGGATAAGGAATGTGGGGCCAGTAGATTGGCAGTTCAGGGGTCACATAAACATCTTGTTTAGTTGTACCCATCATATGTACGCACACATTGTATAATATCCCAAATGGAAGATTTCTACAGGAAGGGAAAATGAACTTAGGGACCCCAAAATCTTTAAATATTCCAATATCCTCTTTTTTTTTTGGACAATTTTAGGACGCATAGGCATGAGGCAATTAAGCATATGATATCACTCAAGAAAGGAAAATGAGTAGCGTTTTGGGGGTATTTTTGTCAATGAGAGAGTAGGTAAATGGGTCCCATTAGAGCTTGTCTTCTCTTAATGAAAGTCAGAGGATATTGTCGTCATTTCATTTGCAGAAAATATAAATAGCAGCGGTCAACCCGAAAGTCTATTTGGTTTGGATCTTTGTTTCTCCTGGGCCGCAAAAGTAAAAACAAAAAACAACTAAATTGTAAGAACTACATAAAATTATTATAAGAATTCTAAAAAAATTACAATGATTAAAATAATAAATGTCTTTACAATTAATAAATATTTTTTTTTAAAACAGAGCAGAAATCCAACTTTTAATCAATTAAAAAAAAGTAACAATTGAATTACACCAAACATTGTCCTCCCCCCCCCCAAAAAAAAAAAAACTACACCAAACATTAAATAGTCATCTTGGTTTTTATCTTTTGGTATAGGTAAAACAAAAATGATAAATATCCCTTGCCTGACTATTTTTGTAATAATTTACAAAAAAAAAAAGCATCAATTTCATTTATAAGATAGATATTATTAATATTGTTGCTTCTAATTTATTAAAAAAAAAAATCCCTCCCTAGAGATGAATAATTCAATAAAACTACAACTACTTTACCTTCTAATTATTGGAGTTTCACCAAACAACCAAACACCATTTTTTTTTTAAACTTCTTTGTTTTTTTTTTTCTCATAACCAAAATGGACTAAATCTCTTATTATTTTCCAAGATATTAAGTAGCTAGTAATAAAGTATAATCAATTAATTAGGTATTGAAGGAGAAAAAATCATGGACCAGTACAAAAATATGACTCAAATTCTTTGACACTTTTTATCATTTGATTTCTGTTTTTCCTATCCTAATTAATTATTGTAGCCCCATGTTTTCCTAAGATAAGATTAAAAAAAAATTCATCAACCCACTAATCATTAATTTAATTGTTAAGTTTGTTTTCAAATTTCATTTTAATTAATAGTTTAAATTCTAGTTTTTAAAAATCGTATGTGGTTCAGAATAGAAAATTTAATTATTTTTTTAAGTGACTAGAATTTAATTTTTATTTTACTTTTAATAATGTAATTGTATATATATATATATAAATCTAATCTCCAGTAAGATCTTTGCAGACGTGATTGAGACTGTGCTCTGTTTCTGTTCAACTACCGAAGGCTCTGTAGCCAAACTTAATCTTTAATAGGGTGAGGATACAGACAAAGTTGATTGACAAATTGTCAAGGGAATTAAGTACATGAAATATATATGCTTTAAAAAAATTTTATTTAAGGAAAAATATTTTTATTTTCCTAAATTATAATATTTTTATGATATTAAATGTTTATTTTATTATATAAAATATGTGAGTTTTTATTTCAAAAGTGTTACTATGGTGTAATTAAATACTATATGTGCATCAATTTCAACCGTGTGATCAAAATTTAATTTTGATGTAACAATTAAAATTGATCCACGTATAGTATATATGCACACTTTAAAATGCCTTTTATTTTAAAATATATTAAGTCCAATTCTTATCAAATTTAGACAAAATAATACTTATTTTATTATACATTTAGTCCTTAAAAAGTATTATCTTTTATTTGTTTTATTAAGTTTTTTTTTATTTAAAATCAATGTAAAATTAAATAAAAATTCGGTGATGTAAGATGATGTAATAAAAGAAAATTAAAAAATATAAAAATCTAACGAATTTAGAATTAATATTGATTCAATATGTCAAATATATCATAATTTAGTGAATGTGAAGTGTTGAATTACAAGATAGTATTTTTCTTTTATCCTTTATTCAACCCCTCAAATTCAATACATTTATTATGTATAATATTGTCAAATTATTTTCTTTTTGAATTTTAAACATGCTTCATTGGAGTACTTATTTGATACATTGTACATTATATTAATTATTTTTAAATTTATATTTTTTAAAATTTAATTACTTATAATCAATTATTAAATTTTAAAAAATATAAATTTAATAGTTCAAATTAAATATATTTAATATATAAAATGTATTTAAGGGCCATCTTTTGATGCGCGAATGTATCTTATAGGTGCAATACGCACCTTTGGATAAAAGGTTTTCCAGTATTTTATATTACTGGACAACTTTTCTCATAATAAAAAAATTAGAAAAAGAAAATTTTCACATCCAAGCAAAATTACAATCGAAACCCCATGCAATCTCCAATCATTCCTCCACATGACTTTCACGCGTCTCGTACATGGATCCTCCTCAAAAAATTTTCTTGCTTTTGAAAGATAAAGATGTTTAGGAATTATATAATTTTCATTAATTGAAAAGAATAAATGGAATACAAGAAATGAAAATACTCCCGGCGTCTTTAATTTACATTTTTATTAACTTTTAATTAGATCCATTAATTTTTAATTCTAACTAAAAATTCGATTTAAATTTATCTAAAAATTTATTTAAATTCAAATTCGATTAAAAAAATATACATGATTAAATTCAGACTCAACTTAAAAAATTTAAAATAGAGTAAAAATTAATTCGAAATCCGAATCTTCAATAAAAAATTTACCTGAATGAACTGAATCACCTGATAATTCGAATGACCCTATTTTTTTAAATAAAATTATTTTTAATTATTTCAATCATTAGGTTAAATTAATTTTTTGAAAACAAACGTATCAATGGTGTATATATATATATATATATATAGCCAAATATTGAGAAGGTAAAAAAAAGTTAACTTATAGATCATATTAGGCCAAACCACCGGATATCTTATCAAATTAATAAATATAAAAAAATTATACATAAAAAATATGATCTATAGGTTAACTTTTAATTTTATGTATAAGTATTTTTTATATAACATAGTATAAAAATTATAAAATTAGATAATAGATTATATAAATCTACACTAAAAATTAAGTAAAATAAAAATAAATAATAATTTGACAAATCAGGCCGAATAATGAATAACTTATCTAAGCTCAGAAAAAAATGCGAGTGGGCTAAGCAGGCGGGACATGTATTATTTTATCTTAATTCTCATTTATTTCATAAGTTTCTCTTCTATTTGGTATTTTATATTTTCCTTTTTCTATCTTTATTTTTTACCAATTTCAATTTTTGTTAATAATAATAAAAATAATAATTGTCTATAATTTTTTAAGAAATTTATATTTTTTAAAATTTGTATAAATTATTAATATTTAAAATTTATTGAAATGTATTGATATTTAAAAAATAATACAAAATTAAAATTTAATTTGATAATTTAAAAAATAATCAATTTAATTTTATTAAAAATGAATTAGATAGAAAAATTCGATCCAAATACAAAGTGAGCCAATATAAACCATTTGACAAGTCTACTCTTAAGTGATAAAAAAAGAAATAACTCCACCATTTAATGTACTCTAAAAAATAAGAGAAATCTAGAATTTTTCATATACATCATTTTACCCCTTTACTTTTTTTGTTAGCTTTTAGATTAATTTTCTTCTTTTTGTTTGTTTTCTCAATTTTTTACTTCAAAAATATTTTAGGCATTCAAAAATGAGCTTCAAAAAGTAGAGTGAAAATTGGAGATTAAAGTTTTCCTCAATTTAATTTTAGGCACACTGTTATAGTATACTAATATCATTGCTATGATTAAGTTTAATTTTTTGTTCATATATTGCTGATTTCATTTAAAGATGATGCGGTAAAACTTTTGCAAATGATATTTTGTTTAAGAGTTGAAATAAAAAAAAATGTTGAAGAGAGATTTTTTGTGTAGCTAGAGAATTGTTACGGATGATGAAAACGAATACATGAAAAATATAAAAGCAGAAAAAGAGACTGAAAGCAATGTTATCATAATCGGACCGAAAATCGAATCAGATGATCAACCGGTTCGCGA
>CANXYI010251524.1:0-10494 GCA_948208565.1 Hura crepitans | reverse complement strand
CAACATGTTGCATAATGTCTAGGTTTAACCCTTTCTCAAACTTCTTGCAGTGGTCTTCCTCTATAGCCACCACTACCTTAGCATATCTAGTCAAGCGTGCAAACTCATTCTCATACTTAGATATAATCCATGAACTCCTAGTACATCTGATCCAAGTAATGCTTAGTTATGTATTTCTTCTTGAATTCTTGAAGAAAGAACTCCTAATTAAGATTAGCAACCATCTTATGCTCTGTAATGGTCTCTCACCACTTCAAAGCTTCCTCCGATAGCATAGAAGTAATACACATTATATACTCCTCCTGAGGACACCACAACTACTGCATAATCCCAAGCATCTGATCTAGCTAAAACTCAGCTCTACTCAACTCATCCAGCTTCTTACCCTTGAAGAACTTAGCTCCGTTCTTCAATAACCATTCTATGTATGTCTTCTAAAAAGCCTGCTACTCTTGAGGTACTAGAGGTGGAACTATATGTACTGTAACAACTGTAGCAGCCATTGTCACCTGCCTGATAGACTCTAACATTGTCTATAGCCAAGCCAGTTGACCCTACTATCCATGTGCAACATGTCCCACATCACTGGAGGTTACATACTCTAGTTGTGCCTAGCTTTGTCCAAAAGCCATAAGAGTATCGCTCTCTACTTCCTCTTCTTCACTCTCAGTAATACTATGACTCATCTTCATATCTATAGGTAAGAGAAATCAATTATGAATCCCACATGTAAAATGTCATGATGTAAACATACTACAACTACTATAGTGCTCTTGTGTAACCTATAGGTTTAGAGGAAAGCCTAAACTGGAGCTTTGATACCACTTAAGTGTGACACCCCCTACCCGACCTATACACCGACCTCGAATAAAGAGAATGCATGCATATCAATATCCAATTCTACTATCCATAAAACATAATTAAATTAAAACTTTTGTTAATTAAAAGATTTCTTGACTTAAGGAGTTGTAAAAAATACTAAAAACCATTTAGCACGCTTTATGAGGCAACTAATTGGGTTATTGTGTCGAAAATCTGGTAGCATAACAGTTGTATTGAGGCACCTTCCCAAATAGTAAACTATTAAGAACATTTCTGAAATAATATACATCACAACATAACTCCAACTGGGTCCTTCTGACCCTCCAATCATCATAAATAGAACATAGAGCCTCAAACTCATCACAAGCAACATTTTAACATGCAACATCAAGAGATATCATACAAGTCATGCAAGAAATATAAAGCTTTTGAAATAAATACAGTTAATTTACAAAAATTAACCCATGTTTACAGATTAGGCCCAATCCCTATAGAATCACAAGAGCTTCACTATCTATATTTACATCATTAACCTTTTTACAAAATGAAAACAAAAGTACCCAAAATGGGTAGTCTTCTTATTGACTTCTGTGAGGCAAAAGATTTGGCTCTAATCTGCTACTCAATTACCTATGCATCACAAACAAAGCAATGTGCTACTTTTGCTTAGTGGAGTAATCACTTCAACATGAATATGCCAATTATATCATGCAATTATTCATTTATATTAAATGCATAACATGCTATCAATAGTAAGCATACAATATGATTCATAAGCAAACAAGCATTTTTTATATACATGCATGTCACGAAATGTGCATATCCCACATTATATTTATACATGTAGCATAACTAACATCAACATCAATAAAATGAGACATAAGCTTAACAGGCACATTTATCTCCTTATAATATGCACATATTCATTTAAGCAATTATAGAAAGCTTAACAACATACATTACACGTTATAGCCTTGTAGTCATGCATTAATCAAATTTTTTATTTCATAAACATCTTTATACCACATCATCATTTTAAAGTCTTTATATTGTTTAACTAATGCCCATATCAAAGAGACAATTATCCAAGGCTAGATAGTGGATATTGGCCCAAAGGCACTTGCACCTATAGGTATGTAGACATAAACCCATAGGCACTCACATCCAAAGATACATAAAATCATAGGCCCGTCGACACTCGTATCTGAAGATATATAGAAACATAGGCCCGTAGGCACTCATGCCTATCAGCATGTAGAACATAGGCCCGTAGGCACTCATGCCCGTCAACATATAGATCAGTAACCCTATAGGTCTCATACCTGAAGGTAAGCTAATAGCTACTAAAAATCCTAGTTGATCTGTCAACCTGTCCAAGCTAGTTGTCTAATTATATAGGCATCATTAAACTCATCATATTATGTCATTTAAGCCAGTTATACATTTTACACCATTTTACATCATATCATCACAAAATTTTATCTCATTGGCCATTTTTCATGTTAGCAAAGCATAAAACATATGCTCAAAGCATAAATCACATAATCATATCATATAGCCAATTTTGGCTTACACAAACTTTATTAACTCATAATAATATCATAAAACACATCCATTATAATGTCCCCTATTGGATTCTTAAAGAAACCCAATAAGTAGTGAACTTCCTAACAGGTCAGCCATCTTGAAATTTTCCCATGTTTATTCATTTAACTTTTACTTTTATTACACTAGACAACTCTGACCGATTCCAAATTCAGCCCGATCAGTTCCTATAATCTGTTTAAGTTCATAATATCATGTTTACACTATTATAGGAAGAATTCAACCCAAAAAGTATCATTAAAAAAAATGGCAACACAATGGCTGCCTAGGTCACTATCCTATAATGCAATCTTACATGTAAACACTTTTATGTTATATTTCACATCTCTTGGACCCTTCTGGTCCCCCAAATATCATCCTATCAACATCATCTAACACACAGCAGTCACAAGCCTCAGGCCACAATAAAAACATATAGAGCCTCAGGCTCACAGGCATCTATATAGATCACATATATATAAGAAAACTGTCATAGGATTAATTACAAAATAGTCCATTATATAAAAATACTACCATGTGTCCCTTATATACATCACACCCATACTCCCCACCTAAGTATATAAAGTGCAAAGCTACTCATTATACATGATCAATCTTCTTAATATAACCCCTGAACTCCGTTGTGCACTTTACAAGGCGACATCCCTGTTCTGGGTACCTACACATCGAAATAGGTACGCTGAGTATAAAAATACTCAGTGGTGAATTCAACCATTTGAAAACATGTCCAATAGTTAATCCATGCATAAAACTATTATTTTATCTTATACTAATGTCCCAAGTTCAATTTAAAATACTATCATACAAAAATTACCATTTTACCCGTAAGGCATTTCTATCTGTAGTTATCTAATTATTTATCACAAGCCATATAATTTATGTACTTGGTCATTATTAGTCATTTAATGCTCAAACTATGCCATTTTATGCCTTTATTTAGTACCAATGGAAAAATTACTAAAATGCCCCTGTGTCAGGTTTCACAGTGATATATGGGTTTATTAACTTTATTGAATTATTTTTGCTGGCCCAACTCAGGAGACATCCCTGATAGACACTAGATCTAGAGGCAAAATCCCCATTCTGGACTTACACCGTTACACTAGCATATGTGCCAAAATGGAAATTAGCCAGTAGCCTCTCTAGACACAAATAAATAAATCAATCAGTGTGACATAATAGAGATCAGCCCATTGCCCCCCAGCAACAAATAAAGTCTCAACATTTGTGTGATATAATAGAGATTAGCCCATTGGTCTCCCTAGCCATAAATAAAGTCTCAACATCTATGTGACATAATGGAGATTAGCCTGTAGGCCTCCCTAGCCACAACGAATATCATTGCTTAAACATCAGACAACTAGCAACTGCGAAAACCCTAAGTTAACCGGTTAACTCATCCACTAGGTGTCTAACTAATGGGCAAAGTAGCTCATTTTAAGTCCATTTATTGACCAATAGTGTTCTTATAATATTTAAGTTGCAATAGCAGATAGTTATAAATTTTATTACACAGTTTATTTTTTAGCCAGTTTGATATAGCCACATTTTGGCTCTGCCAGGTAAAATTCCCAAAATAATTTTAAGTTTTATTATTACCAATATAAAAGTCTCAATTTATCATAGCATTATTTCTTATGAGTTTAAATTTTTTTGTCCAGTGGCATTTTTAGTTCAGGTATAGGTCAACTGGACAGTTATAAGTCCTTTCGACCACTTTTCAAGGTTCATTTTTAGGACCATCTGAGGTCCAGTTTTAGTGCAGTTCTCAACAACAAAATTCATACATTCTATAAGCCTAGAGCCAACATATAGTAGGCCATTTATAAGGCCAAAACATAAGCTCAAAAGCCATCACACATAATTATACATAATAGCCCTCAACGCACAAATTTTAGGCAACTTATTTAGTCTTAAGTTATAACCCTTTAAAGGCACATTATATCCCAATTTTCATGCATCCTTTCAAGCCAAGTTTAGTATCATTTTACATAACATTTCTTAATTATATTACATGTCATTTTATGGTGTGTATGGATTATTTTCATGCCACTATAATTTAGGCCATTTTAGCTCACATACTACATCATTTTAGGCAAATAACTCTAGCACATTGTGCATACACATACCATAGCCCTTAAAGGAAAAAATGAGACACTTTTCAAGTTCATTTCCTGAGTAGTTACTAAATCTCTAAAAGTATAACTCTTAGTCCTAAATCATGCCAACCAATAAGGCCAACACATGCCCATATTAGTATGCCTTTTCATGCATATACATCACACACATAATGTCAACATTCTCATGCCCTTTTTCTTGATTTAGCTCTTGGCCATAACTTAATAAAGTCCTGAGGCATACATATCTTTACTTTCCTTCCCATATATACATATCCCAAGATGATATAAGCATGCTCACACCCAAACCTTTTCATACCAAAGCCAATTAAACCATCACACACTTAACATAGATCTCAATCACTTTAGGAACACACACACACATGTATCATAAGCCTAAGGCACATACATTTCTAGCCTTAAACACCACCTAAGGCCATACTAAACAAGTCTCACCTATTCACATACATAGGCCAAGCTCTCGGCCATATACCTATTTTGCACTAATCATGCCTTTTTCCATTTCACTTCAACTATGCCATTACATATCCATGCTAGGCCATCAATTTATGCATTAGACAATCATAAGGTCACTATAGCAATTTACATACCCCTCAGCTAACAACAACATTATCATGTATAACATTTTTTTTTCATCAATCAACATAACATTCCCTTTATTTCATGCCATACACTAAATCTTTCAAGGAAAAACACCTATTCATGCTAACTCATGCTTCCAAACCATCCCTAACTTAAAGGGAAGACTAGTGAATTTTTAGGGCATATGATGAATGGCTGAATTCACTTACTTGTTAAGAAGAATAATTTGAGGCCCCTAATTACACAAGCTATCCAACCCTTCCATGGTGACTTCTCCCTCTTTGTGGACTTCAATTTGCCATCCAATTCCCATAAACACCTCACGCACACAATCACACAGGTGTTAGGCATGATCTAGCATCAAATGGCAGCCAAAAATCCCAAGAAATGTAGTAGAAATAGCCATGAACTCACCTAAAGATCACAATTCTAGACAGTCTAAACTAGTGATATTTGATGAATTTTAACTCCAAATTGAGAAGTCCTTTTTGCCTAATTCCTTTTCCCCATGGTGCCTAATAGACAGAGCTAAATTTAGAAACTAGAATAACCATTTTTGGTGAAGAAATGGGAGAGTTATGCCCAGTTAAACTCCTCTCTAGCGTCGACTATAGCAGGGGAGGAAAAAGAATTCTTTTCATTCCATTTAGGTGGAATTCCACATGTCAAGTGGGTTTTGCCACTTGGCAAGCCTCCTTGGCCATTTGGCTTGGTATGGGTCCCCTTTTGACATGACAATGGTTGTCCCAAAACTCCCAAAACCATATCGATCTTTTAGCAAACTTCAAAAATTCATAGTAAATTACTTGGACCTCAAAAAATTATGCCATTCATTTTAAAATTCATATTTTAATCCCCTCTATCTGATCGTAAATTTTCATGGCCAGATTCCATTGATAAGATAGTTTTTAGACTGCCTTAATTTGTGTGCCAACCTTAAAAAATTACGAGAATTTGCAAATGACCTCAAAATCTAAAAATTCTTTCACCAATAGACCTAATGGAATTTTTGATGTTCAGGGTCCACTATTTTCGGGTCCATCTAGTACATCCCGGGTCAATCTCAGTTTGAAAAATTTTTATTGCACCAAGGGATAGCTTAGAGTTCAAAATGAATTATTGGTTCTACTAAATTTTTAAATTTTGCTCTTTTCATTAGATTAGAGCTCCTCAAAGTTTCATGACCAATGTCACTGTCTCGATTTATGTGCAAGTGACCTAGCACCTCAGGCACACTTTCTGGACCTAGTGGCACTATTCACAGAGCCTCGAGAATAAGGGCATTACATCCATGAATATATATTCTCATGAATACCTCAATATGCCATTTAAAGCACCACTAGGCCTTATATAGCCATAACATATATCATACATACACTTCTCAATTCAACCACATTTATTTCACATCATTAGCATGAATTCATGCCTTATAATACATAATATATCAAGCATTCACATACACGCCACATCTATCATTAACATGCCATTTCACATATAATATTGGCATTTATCGATATAAGACACATAAAGCCTCATTACATGGCAAAAACCCAAAATCAAGTCAAGGTGGCATTCAGCCATGATGCTCATACATTTAAACATGTTAAACCACTCACAATCACATTTATGCCATTTTCTCCATACATTCACTTTATGCCACAAATGCATCTAAAACATGTCATTTTCACATTTGAAGCATTTGACCACCCATATATGCATACACACACCTATTGAAGCATATATAAACTTATGCAAGTGCATTAATACCACATTAATCCATACTTGCATTTGTAGCTCTTATTACGACATAATAACTCAACATCAAGCTCATTAACAAATATGAGGCATTAGCTCTACAAGCCACTCATACATCATCAATATTACACATTTATATTATCTAAAAATACCATTCAATAATATTTAATTAATTCATGGCTTATACTTCTAATTAATGCACAATATGTCATAAATGCACATAATGCATTTCCAAGCATTTTCATTCATTTTAAAGTAATTACACATACCAAAAATAGTTGTCAGGTATGCCCATAACCATCATAAGCATTCTCCTTACCTCGAGAAGATTGGTTCGAATTCTCACCTATAAATTCAAATAGGTTTGATTTTAGAAAATCTGTATAAAATCATATAATTAACCAAAAATTAAAATGATCATATAAACAGCTTCTTGGGCACCCAAGAGACCTAGGAAAAATATCAAAATGGAAAAAAATTACCCGATTGTGACTTGGTCACTATTCAACTCGAGAAGAATCAATATTTTTTGAAAATAGGAAAAATCAATATTTTTTCTTAGCCAAAAACTCGGTAAAAATACTTTTTGATATCTAAAAATTATGATTCTAGTGCCAATGGTCTATTCAGAATATTTAAGTATTAGGTTGTTATATTTTTGGATTATTTTGAGCAACTTTTGAATTATTTTATAGTTCAGCTTTACCTACAACACTATTCACTGTACATTGCCATAAAATCTTTTTTAGCATTTTTAGCTATCTAAATAACTTCAAATGGGCTTCAAACTTTGCCCAAAATTCTCTCATAATTAATAATCCCCGTTGGTTCACTTAGTGTGACTCGGGTTTTAGGAAGCATTATTCACCTAAAAAGTACTATTCATAAAAGTCGAGATTTTCAGGTCGTTACAACATGACATTAATGTGACATGCTAGTGCAGTAGCACAGAGATCCAAAATGTGGGCCACTGCACAACATGATCCTGATATCCAGTACTTGGATATGCATCATCCAGATATGAACTAGAAGACATAAATTATATAAATGTGATATATGGATTAAATGAATGGACTAACAATCATAGTTTAAATGAATTAAATAAATTGGGTAATAATCTTGGCATTAACTTGATAAGTAAATTATTTTATGAATATGAGACCTAACTATGGTAAGTAAAAAGGGAAATAAACACAAGTAATGAATTAGGATACATAAATGACATAGAATGAGCACTAATAAATTGTGGTAAAATAACAACCTAAAATGGCTAAATCAGTAACACAACAAGTAAGGCAAACTGGATGCATGTTAAATTATGTAATGCTTTGTTGAAATGCATGCTTGGCATGAGTGCATATGTTTGTGAGCACATTTTATTGAATACACCACTAAGCTTTATGCTTAACGCATTATGTTTTCTGATGCGTAGGTCATATATAGATCCAACTTCAAGTCCAACCTTGAAATAGCAGTGCAGTGTAGACAACCTCTCATTTTGGTATATTTTCTATGTATCTTTAATGTAATATAGATAAAATTAGTTGGCACTCATATCTATGTAAATAGGGCATGGGTCTAATTTAATTATGTATATGTATAGTTTATCAAAGTTCACTGTTCATGTAACCTAAATAGACTGATACTAATAGTGTATGATTATGATGTGATATGTACCTAGTATACTATATAGGTTGAGATTGTGATGTGACTAATGTCGCTGTGTACTAGTTAATGATATTGAAGGATCAGAAAGACCCAGTTGATTGAGTTCGAGTTTAGGAATATTATAGAAGTGCTAAATCTATAAGTTTATTTTGGGACCTGACACCAAGCAGTTATTATGCTACCAGATTTCCATCAAAATGAGACAGTAATACCTTATGTGTTTATATTCATGATACTAGTTTGAATTACACATGGGCCTAGGATGCTCATGATATAGACATACATAATAGGGTTTTAAGAAGATAATGGTATAACTAAGTAAAATTGGTAAATATGCCATCTCTTATTTGGACTGGTAATAGTTTGGGTAAGAGGTGTCACGATGTGCCATCTCTCATTCAGATCTAGCTATCAGGTTGGGTGAGGAGTGTCATATATGATCTATAAATTTCATCCATATCTCATTTCTAGGCCATTCATCTATAATGTATATGTATACCATACCTTATTTCCAACATGCCTATAACCATGTCATAGATTAACCTCTATGGCTTTTACCTTAATTACACATGCAACTTTAGTTCACATGACATACACTCATAACCTTATTAACATGTACATATTTATCACTAAAATGTAACACTCTTAACATGCTACCCTTTAGACATAGCCATGTGGCTATAGGAGGGTTACTACTTGAGGCTATGCTTAACACTTATGAGATTATAACCCATTTGATTTGCCTTAACAAATAATTAACTAAACCTAGTTATAAATTCTAAAATTTACAAGGGGTGTGGTTTTTCTAAACTGGTGGTCTGCCAAAATTCTGGCAGCATAATGATTGTCTGATGGCCTAACAAAAATTTTTACCTGTGAAATGAGGCACTTCTATAACACATACACATTTAGCCATCCCTCATTTCTCTAGTTCATTCACCATATCAAATACAATCATACTTTCCTTTCATCATCCTCATATCACAAACAAGCATTCATGTCTCTTATATATGTATATGCACATTGTAACAACTTCAAGCATGCAACCATACATCACATCATATCAATAAGTCTAGCACTCCTTGTGATGACTTCAAGACACAACTATACTTACTCCTAAAAAGGAAAAGCTATACAGGGATTTACCTGACTCAAACTTGACCATTTATACCAATTACACCTACATATATATCAACATAGGAACCTTATTTGTTAAACCTTAAATAATCCTCATAATAAACTACTTCACTAATTGACATGGCATATGCATATACGATTATACAATGAGAGGTAATCTAATATGCTAAATACATATCGCACTTATAGATCCTTTTTATATGCTATAATACATTAAAAAAATTAGTGACTTGTTGTAATGCCAAAGTATGGTGTCTTTTTGGTCAAGACTGAGCAACCTGAGTATCCTCTTCAGTATTCTTCCATAACCTACACATCAAACCAAAATGTGATGTTAATAATCTATCTTAGAAATACTGACATACATACCTTCTGTGATTTCTAATTGTAATTTGAATACATACTTGACCAATTGGTGCAATCATTTTTAACCTTCTTTATAGGACTTAAGGACTCCTAACTAGCAATTCTGGATGTGTGTTACTATTATTACATTTTTTTCCTTTGTCATAACTTGTCAAATATACGTACAATTAATACATACTAATTCATGCATACGTAACCTATTCTAGTTTAATATTGTGTATCTCTTTATATATCATGCATATTTCATGTGCCAATTGCATGCATACACTTGGACATTGTTTTTGGAAGAACATCGAATAAATATTTATATTTCAATATTAAATGGATGTCTATGTCATGCCTTGACTCATAAGTCTTGTAACTGTAATAACTATGTACTTAGTTATGTTTAAAGCTACATTGATTTAGCATATAATCATGA
>CANXYI010251385.1:0-10839 GCA_948208565.1 Hura crepitans | reverse complement strand
ATTAAGTGTTAATTTTATAATCATAAAAACATGGTAAATCTTATTAAGATTTTTTTGTTAGGAACAGAAATTATAGTCTAATTAGGTAAAAGCCCATAAAAGTGGAAAGAGACTAATCCTAAAAGTAGGAACTAAAAAGCTTACCTTATATCTCCAATGAAGAATGAGCATATGATGCTTTAACTTTAAGTATAAATATTATTGAGATTAATACAAGTGAGAATGATATGGACCTAAGGGTAGCAAATGGAGCAAAAGCTATTGCATTAGCTATAGGAACATATCATTTGTATTTGCTTTTAAAACTTGTATTAGAACTTGATAATTGTTATTTTGTTCCTTCCTTAAATAAGAACATTGTTTCTTAATCTTGTCTAGGTAAACAAGGTTTTGATATTAACATTAATAGGAGCAAAGGTTGCTCAATTTATAAAGACAACATTTTATATTATTCTAGATTTAATGTTAGTGGAATTTATGTTCTTAGTAATCAAAAGGGACTCTATAATTGTAATACCAAAAGACAAAAGGTGGATAACCTGAAACCATCTTTCTTCTGGCACTATCATTTAGGTTATATAAATGAGAAGTGCATGTCTAAGTTACACAAGTCTGGTGACTTAAGTTCATTTGATAGCAAATCAAATTAAAACATGTGAGTCCTATTTATTAGGAAAAATGACAAAGGCACCTTTTAATAAAAAAAAGTGAACATGCTAGTGGGCTTTTAGACCTTATACATATATATGGATATGGACTTATGACCACACATGTAAAAGTGGGTTTCTCTACTTCATTGCATTTATCAATGATTACTCTAGATATAGGTATGTGTACTTAATGAAGTACAAATTTGAAAACTTTGAAAAGTTCAAAGAATTCAAAAATGAAGTTAAGAAATAGATTAACAAAAGTATTAAAACACTCTAATCAGATCGAGGTGGATAATACTTATGTCATGAATTTTAGAGCTACCTAAGACATAATAGTATATTATCTCAATAGACTCCTCCATATACACCACAGCACAATGATGTATCTTAAAGGAGAAATCAAATCTTGTTGGACATGGTTTGATCTATGATGAGTTTTATAGAGTTGCCTAGAATATTTTAGAGTTATACATTGGAAACTATTATTTATTTTTTATACAAAGTTCTATCAAAGGCAGTTAATGATACACCATATGAGATATGGTATAACAAGGAACTCATTCTTTCACATAACAAGGTATAGGTTTTCCTTGAATATATGAAGAGAATAATGTCAGATAAGCTTAAAGCAAAGTCTGACAGATGTTTATTTGTAGGGTATCTAAAGGAAACTTTAGGATACTACTTCTATCATCTTTTAGGATCAAAGGTATTTCTTTCAAAGTATGCAGCCTTTCTAAAGAAAGAGTTTCTCATGAAAGATAGTAGAAGTAAAGTTTAACTTAATGAAATTTAAGATTCATAAATTAAAGTAGATCAACTGATTGATTCCAATTCTATTACTCAATGATGAGATAAAAAAAAGAACCTATGGAAACACAAGTTTCTAAATGATTTACTAGTGTCAAGACCATAAGCTCACTAGTTATGAGGAGCTTCTAAATAGTTCAGAACCAAACTCATAGATTAAGGCCATGAAATCTGAAATGAATTTCATGTACGATAACTAGGTATAGACCTTAGTTGATCCACTTGAACGGATAAAACCCATTGGGTGCAAATGGGTCTTCAAGAAAAAGACCGATATGAAAGGTAATGTGATTATCTATAAAGCTTAATTAGTAGCAAAAGCCCATCTTTAAAGACAAGGGATTGACTTTGATGAAACTTTTTCTCCAGTTGTGATGCTTAAATCCATTTGGATTTTATTTGCCATAACTACTCATTAAGATTATAAGATTTGGGAAATAGATATAAAGATAGTTTTCGTTAACAGAAAATTGTTAGAAGAAGTGTACATGACACAACCTATAGGTTTTACATCCATAGATGGCAATTAAGTCCAAAAGCTTCAAAGATCTAATTATGGATTGAAGCTAGCTTCTAAGAGCTGGAACATCTATTTTGATGAGACAATTAAAGAGTTTATTTTCTCACAAAACATGGATGAACCATATGTTTACAAGAAGGTCAGTGGGAATCCATTTATTTTTCTTAAGTTGTATGTAGATGACATGCTACTAATAGGTAATAATGTCTTTATCCTCCATTCAATCAAGATTTGGTTGAGTAAATAATTCTCTATAAAAGACCTTAGAGAAGTAACCAATATCTTAGGGATTAAGATCTATAGAGATAAATCTAGAAGGGTAATTAGTCTTTCACAGTTTATGTATATAGATAAAATAATATGTTATGCATAAGATTCGATGTAGCATTTGTGATGAGTGTCATGAGGAGATTCCAATCTAATTTTGGAAAGGAACATTAAGTGGCTATCAAGAATATCCTTAAGTACTTGAGAAGGACAAGGGATTTATTCTTGGTTTGTGGAAAAGGAGATCTATAGGTTAGCAAGCATATGATGCTAGCTTTCAATTCAATAAGGATAATTGTAAATCATAATTTGGATATGTATACATTCTGTGTAGAGAAGCAGTTGTTTGGAAGAGTTCCAAAAAAATACGATAGTGAATTATGCCACTAAAGTTGAGTAATAGCAACTTTCGATGTAGCTAAGGAAGCCATTTGGATTATGAAGTTCATTTTTGAACTTAGGACTGGTTCCAAGCATTGTTGATTCAATACCTTTATATTATGATAACAATGGGGCTATTGCATATGCTTGAGAACCACAGTCTCATCAATTATCTGAACATGTACTTTGAACTACCATCTGATCAAAGAGATCATATAATGCTCAAAAATCTTAGTTTTATGAACAATGCTCTTAAGGCATAAATAGTGTCTCTTAGACTACCAGGGTACCTTATGATGGCCAAAGGGGGAGTACTAGTCATAAAACTTTCATGGGCTAAAAAATGATGAAAATGAAACAATTAAAACTTTTAGTAGAACCAATAAATCATTTCAGTCTAAGAACTAATAAATAGTGACCTTAGTTGAAATTATGCAGGGAATGGTCCGGGAACTACTCGAATAGACCTAAAATATCATACCCTGAAGGTTAAAAATTCCAATGAGCCTATTGGTGAAGGAATTTTAATTTTATGATGTTGTTTGACATTTATTTGGAATTTTTTTATTACGTGAGTGAATAATAACCCTAGTTGCCTTTGGAGTTTTGACCCGAGATTTTATAAGACCCTTAATGGGCACTATCGAGAATTTTTTACACTAAAATCATAATTTTTAGAGGTATTGAGAAATTATTTTGAATTTTTAAAGTTTAAAATAAAATTGAATTAAAATGTGTTATTAGATCGACACATGGCATGATTAGAGCCTTCCACATGTTTAATATAAATGCTATGGCACATGTAGGGGGTGTCACATGTGCCAAAGCCTTTATCATCCTTACCTCCCCTACCCAAACTTGATGCCACTTGCTCTCTCCACCCTTCTCTTTTTTCTTCTATTTCTCCCTCAATTCTAGCCCAATTCCACCAAAATTTATATGGTTCTTTGCCTCCATGGTCTCTTAAAGCCTCTCTCACTGATAGAACTCAAAAATAGAGGCTAGATTTTGAGATATAGACACTTGGTGTATAGTGCCAAATTCTTGTGTAAGTGTTTTTATTTAATTTTTTATTTTTATTTCAGGTAGTGATCTGAGATTAACCATGTGATTAGTTCTTGATTTGGAGTTATGTAGGATTTTTGGGAATTTTTTAAACCCTAAAATGGTGTATGTTTATAGGGAAAGAAAAAAAAGAGTTAGAGAGGAAATGCAACTAAGGGCTTGAAGTGGTGAATTAAGGTGTTTTGACACCCTAAATATGTGAATTAGGTGTAGTTTATGTGTCTAATTGTGTAAGTGCATGCTGTTATGTGTGAAAGTGTGTATGGAAGTGCCATTTTTATGTGTATGCATGCATGTTAGTTTGTAACACTTGTATATTCATGCTATAGTGAATATGAGGAGCCTATTTGTGTAATACTTACATGAGAAATGCATATGCATATGTGTGAATAAAGTGTGGTTGAATGGTGTGTGAAGAATAAGTGTGAGCGTACATGTGTAATTGGTTGTGATATGGCATGTAAGTGAGCTAAAAATGTGCATAAAATAAAGTAATGGAGTGAAAGTTGTAAAGAATGAATTGGTGATGTCTAAATATGGTATGGCTATGAGTGTATCATAGGTATTAGGTAGATATACCTATATGAAAAGGGAAGATTAAGGATGTGCAACATATGGCATAATGTGATCATGTGAATTGAAAAAGACTACCTGATGTAATATGAGTACTTGATATGCTAAATGGTAATGGTAATGGAACATTGTGCTTTGTAAATGAGTTGATGTAATTAGCATGGAATACATAAGAACAATGGTTTGAGTTTGTGCTTTCATGAAAATGACCAAATGAATAGTGACATAATGGTAAATAAGGGCATCAAAACTATTGGCTACATAATAATGAAAATGTGCATGCAATTGTGATGACAATAGATAATGTTATGATTTGTAACAAATAAGCTATAATTGTGTAAATAATATTGCAATTGGAATTGGCCCATATCAATTAGGTGCCCACTAAATGGGTTGATCGATCAACCAGGGAATTAGCGGTTGCTAGGAGTTTTAGTCCTTTTGGGCCATTGCCTGTGTACATGTGATAATGAATATAGCCACCGAGGTTCTAATTGAGAGCCTTACACACTTAGGTATTAGGAGGTCCATACAGGTTAATCCTTGCTTACCCATGTTATTATGGATTTTGGAGGTCCCATAAGGCTAATTCCTACTATCCTTACTATTAGGAGGTCCACCATGATTGATCCCTACCACTCTAATTTGGGAGGTCCTTATGAACTGATCCCTATTATCAAATAGAGTTGGGTAGGTGTAGCTATAGAGGGCCAAAATATAGGCCATTGCATAGTTTAGATCCCGTTATCCAGTGTTTATAAGTGTAGTCTTTCTAATATGGCCCTTAAATGGATTATAAGAGATAAACACCTATAATATAAAATTTATAATTTTCATGACTTAACTGGTGTAATTAAAAATTAAGGAAATAGAGTTAAATAATTTGGTCAAGCTGTAGTGCATAAGGAATAATACGAAAAAGGGATTACATAAAGAATGTCAGAATCATAATTAAATGAACCTGAATGGTCACATGATTTTCATGATTATGTGTTGTGCCACATGTATTACATTAAAATCACCACTAAGTTTATACTCAATGTATCGGTGTCTTAATGCACAGGTAGGAGATTTTTGTGTGCTGCTCAGCCTTAGTTCCTACAGTGTAGCTAACAAACACCAAAAGGGTATAATTTCTATATATTTTTATATTTATAGAAGTAAGGCACTCATTTATATAGGTTTTGGGCCCAGGATGACATGTTTGTTGTTACTTTATGGTCTGTAGTTAATTAAATATAGATATAACTTAAGTATGTATCTATATATGAGGTTGACTATGTGTCTAAGCATGATGTGGATATGAGACCCTATGTTGTCTGTATTGTAACATGGATGAGTGATTAAAGGGCCAGATGGGTCTATTTGGTAGGTGATGTGATTATAATCAATATAGAAGTGTTTTAAGTAGGTTTGAAATTTTAGTTTTTCACCCGAATAGCCGTTATACTGCTCAAATTTTAGTAAAATGGATAATTGTTAAATAAAATGATCGTAGGAGTATATCATAGTAATAATGAGGATAATGGAAAGGGATTAGAACTAAAAATAACCCAAAATTCCAAGCCAAGTCACGAGGATATTAAAAGTTAAATGAATGGCAGTCGGGGTAGATTTAAGATGGGTGACCTTCGAGATGTAGCATCTCCTATTAAGTTCTATTAGGGATCGGGTAGGGGGTGCTATAGATCATTGATAACTAAGATGTAAAAATTGAAAAGGTCCTTATAGATCAGAACATAGCTGATCCTCTCACAAAGGCACTATCACAAGGGAAGTTTTGTCAACATGTAAATGCAATGGGCATTAAGTACATGGGTGATTAGCTCTAGTACAAGTGGGAGATTGTTAGATATATGCCCTAAAGCTTATGTAACAAGGTTATATTCATATTTTTAAACCTTGTAAATTAATGTAAAAGGCATTTCTTTTTATATCATGATACTTTTATATATTACTTATAATTATTTGCAACATCTTAAACCATGTTATAAAGTCCCTAGTATAAAATCACAATCTATAAGAAATCATGAAGTGTTCATGTTGTGAGATTCTTATTGCATGCAAATGCAATGCACCTAAATATATCCCTGATCACCGTATTAACAAGATAGGACATTGTTAATGCAGATAGATTGCACATGTTATACTTCTTGATAGGATCATGCAGTAGTTCTCATAAACTGTAAGCATAAAGATGCTTAGAGTTAATATGTGGATACTTACTTAGGAAGTAAGTATATTAGAGACCCACTATGAGATCTTCACATAGATACTTAATCTATGTCAGTGAAAGTATCTCATCATATCAGTGGTGCAAGTATCCTTAGACTTGATATTACTAACTATTTTAAACATGGAGTGACATACTTTGACTCTAAAGCTTTTACTTCAAATAAGAAGTATACATAGGGAGGTGCTTGGGTATGGCATGACATATTTAAAGATAGGGTAGTAATCAATAGAGGATTCATTACTGTAGATTATAGTACAGAGTTTATCTCACAGTTCTAATGAGTAATCTTAATACAGGAATCTTCAGCCAAAGTAAAAAGCCATGTGTGAATGGGATTCACAAAAGGCATTATTGAAATAAATGTGAAATTATCATAACAATATGTTTAGGGCTTAAATAGACAAACTTAGTTAAGCTTTTAGTTGACACAAGTCTATACTCTAAACTGGATGGGACAAAAGATGGTCAAAAGAGTTTATTGCATCGTAATTATATATGGAAGGGTTAAGTCAAATCACTTGACTTTACAGCACTTGGGTAGTCATGATGCATGGCTAGATGCCTCTCCTAAATTGTATACAAGTGATATATCAATTAGTGAATTGATATTGATTCAATAAGATTGAATCTTTAGAGCCTCAATTGGACTAGGACTCTAATTTTGTAATGCCCGCGTGTCGAGGCTCTATGAACAATGCCACTGGGTTCAAGAAGTATGCCCAGGGTGCCGGGTCACTTGCATAAGAATCAAGGCAGCGGCACTAGTCATGAAACTTCAAGGGGCTTTAAAATGATCAAAAAGGCAAAATTTAAAATTTTAGTAGAACTAATAATTCATTTTAGGTTATAGGCTACTGATCTATGTGATAAAATTGATTCAGGCTAAGAATGACACGGGATGTGCTCGGACAGACTCGAAAATATCATACCTTGAAGCTCAAAAATTCCACTAAGTATGTTGGTTAAATAATTTTTGAATTTTGAGGTCGTTTGCAAATTCTCATAATTTTTTAGGTTGGCACACAAATTGAGGCATTTTAAAAAGTTCTCTATCAATGGAATTTGGCCACAAAAATTTACAAGTATTTAGAGGGGATTAAAATAGAAATTTTAAGACAAATGGCATAGTTTTTTGAGGTCCTTATGATTTTTAAAAATTTCCTAAAGTGTTTGTCAAAAATCAAGCCATTTCAAGATAGATCGGGAGGCCACGGGACCCATCCATACCACACCAACTAGCCTAATAACCATGACATATGGCAAAGCATGGGGACAAGTGGCAATTTCCACTTACAAAAGAAGAAATTTTCTCTTCTCTTAGGCTGATGGAACCAACACCACACAAGAGGAGATTCACCATTTTCATCAACTTCTTCAGCTTGTTTCAGCACCAATCTCACTAAAAATCATTGTTATATGTTATGGACATAAGGGAAGAAGAATTATAGAAAAAGGACTTCTCATGAATTAATTAAGAATCTCCAAAGCTTTCATGGTCAGAAGCAGTCCAGCAAGCCTATTTAATGAGTTTTCATGCCTTTTCCTTAGATTTTCTTGGTTGTTTTTGGTTAGAAATTAATGATTGAGATGCCTAAGGTCTAATAGGATGTGTGGTGTGTGATTTTGAGGTAATTCAATGGAAGTATTTGCTTAAAGAGAAGGGGAGAAGCTACTGCAAGGGCTAAAATTGAGGTTTGAAGGCTTGAAGTGCTTGTTATGGCTAAGGTATGTAAACTTGACCATTTTACCTCATGTTACTTTGAAATTATAGCTAGAAAAGGGCTTTGAATGAGGCTGTTAGGGCATTAAATGGTTAGCTAAATGAGCTTGAATGAACCCCTAAGTGATTTAATCAAAATATGTGTTAATTAGGTAATTTTAGTGAAAAAAAATGTTTAGCTGTGGTGCTAAACTCCTTGCTAGCCAAGACCTTTAGTGAGCTAAATGGTGTGTATAAGTAAGTTTAAAGTGTTTTGGGACTAGTTTACATGTGGTTGTGTGGAAGGGATGAGAAAATGTGAGAATGGTTATGTAGTTGATATACCTAAGAGCTGTGAGTGCGAGTTATGGCATGTATGTTGTGTATATGATATATGAATCATGGTAGAAATTAGATGTTAGCATAAAAATGCATGTATAGGTAGTGAATTTAGTGAAATAATGCATGTACATGTGTGTGTGATGTATGGTCGAGGTATGTATGGATTGCATAATGGCATGGTATGCATGGTATGAGGTATATATATATACACATATGCTAGAATGATAATATTTGAGATGTATATGTGACAAGTGATGGGAAAATACATGTCATTGGCTATAAAGCTTTTATGGCTGAGAGGTATGTTTGCCATAAGGAGGCATGGTAAGTATGGCATGTGGTGATCCTTGATGTATATGGTTGACATGATATTATGTCCATGTGATGCATGGCATAAAATTGGTATAGAGCATATGAAATTATGGTTGGAAAGATGGCATGTAAAATGGTACACTTGGTATGAAAAATGTGACTAAGAATTGGCATGAAAGATGGCTTGGAAATGAACATGAACTTAACTAGGAAAGGACTTGAAAAGTGGCTTGTATTGTACCTATAATATATGCCTTTAAGGGCTATGGTTTGTGACTAAATATAATGACAACAATACCTATGATTTAGCCTTGTAAATGGCCTAGTAAATGGATGGCTTAGGGCCTATAAACCATGTGAGACTAATGGTTAAAATTGCAATAAAAAATGTTAAGAAATGGAAGTAGAATTGGCTATCAAAAAGTAATGAAATGACCTATAACTGTCTAGTTTGACCATTAGCTAAACCAAAAATACCACTAGACAGTAAATGTCAATTACATAAGAACTAATTATGTAATAAAATGAAGCATAATATACCTTAAATATAAAACTTAAATTAATCATGGAAATTTACCTGGTATAACCTAATTATGGCTATACCAAACTGAGCTAGAATTGGACTATGAGATAAAAATAATATCTATCTATTTTTCACTTAAGAATATTATAAAAGGGTAACCAGTAAAGAAATAAACATACATTGAGATTAATGACCCATTAGTTAGACACCCATTAGATGGGTTGACCAGTCAATTCAGGGATTTTAGTAGCTACTTCACTATCTGATTTTCAAGCAAGGCTATTACAGTGGCATAGGTCCACATTGGGACCACTATACTAGTCTTTTGGATAGAAAATTGTCTACTTTTGCACACTTGATGCCACTCACTTGATTATGCCGATGCAGCAATATATGTCCTAGAGGGCTACTACACTAGTCTGTTGGATAAACCAATCTGCTAGGCAGACCCAAGTATGACATCATTAATCTTTAAATAGGGCCGGAACAATGGCCAAAGTCCCGAAGGGCCACTGTACTAGTCTATTAGATAGACCTCATCATCTTATTTGCACCTTGGGTGCTATGACTTGATTAAGCCAGTGCAGTGGTCAAGGTCTAGAATGTGGATCACTACACTATTTTATTCCATTTAGGTCCAATGTATAGCAATGTCATCTTTCTAGTCGAGCCAGTTAAATTAAATTGAATAAACAATATATGAATTGAATATGATGTTGGAAAATAATAAAATGCATAATTTGACATGATTATTTGAATAATGTTCAGCATGTATACATAGGGGCATTTTGGTCATTTGCACATAATTATTTTAATTGAACCTAATAATCTTAATAAATTAATATTGTGACTATATATGAATGAATAAACCATATGACATGAATTAAATGCTTGAGTTCACCACTGAGTATATTATATACTCAGCATACCTATTTTGATGCGTAGGTAAGGATAATCAAGGTATAGCCTCATAAAGTGTGCAATTAGAGTTCAGAGGATATTTGATAGAAGATTGTTATGTATATATGTTGTATAACTTTTGCACTCATTGTACTTAGGTGGGAATGGGTATCCTATGTATGGATGGCTTGTATAAAAATGTATGTTATAGACAGTGTTTTATAATAAATATATTATCAGACTATTTTGATCATGTGGTTTCCTTTACTTGATGATATGGCATGTGAGCCTAAGGCTCTAATTTATGATTGTTAGATTATGGCTTGTGTGGACTTGATATGATAGACAGGTGATGTTAGGTGTATATCTGGGGGACCAGAAGGGTCCAAGAGATATGAAAATGAGTTATTGAAGTGTTTTTACAAGTTTTAAAATTTTGGATAGTGACCCGAATAGCCATTATGTTGCCAGATTTAAGTAAAAATCTAAGAATTCTGTAAATGTCTATTTGTGGCATGATTAGACTTGTGTGATCTTAAGTTGAGCCTAGAAAAAGAC
>CANXYI010251221.1:0-17620 GCA_948208565.1 Hura crepitans | reverse complement strand
TTAAGGCCCACATGCTTATTCTCATCTTTACCTGCTGAAAAATGAGGAAGAGGCATATATTTAAAGAGCAATTAACCAATAGCTGATTAATAAAAAGAAAAAAAAATTCCAAATAATTTCATTCGTTTCTTTGGAATTATCTCCAGTATACCTTTTTATCGACAAAGCTAATGATTTCTATTTTGATTTGGATTTTTCTTGAAAATCAAACAGAGGTTAAAAAGGAAAAGAGAGTACCAGCCAAGGGATCATAGAAACCGAGGACTTGAATAACCTTGCCATCTCGAGGGGATTTGCTGTCGGCCGCGATGATCCTGTAAAATGGCCTGTTTCTGCATCCGCATCTCTCTAATCTGATCTTCACTGCCATTTGGAAGCTCGATGCAAGACCGCTATTTTTCACCCGTCGACGCGCAAGGGTTTTAGGGCTTTTTTGTAAAATAACATTGATAACTGCTTGAGATTATCGCCGTTTGAATTAGAAAATAGATAAAAGACACGTACTGTAATCAGTAGTTCATACAAAGTAGGAGACTATTCCTAACATAACTTTTAAAATTAAGAAACCAATTCTCGTGAGGATTGTACATGCAAATACCTATAAATATCCAAGTACGCTATTATATTGGACAATTGAATTCTTTTAATCTATTTGAGAATTCTCTTTTCAATTTAAGCATCGAAGTACTGATTTTGCTACTGTTCAATAACTGTTATTAATTTAGTGTGATGAGTGTGGACCTAATCTCTATTTTTTTTTGCTAATAATGAATCCCGAATCAAGCAATATGGCCTGCAATGAACAACACTTGACTCCTGCTAGTGGGCCAGACACGGGTGCCAATAATTTTGCTTCAAACGTAGCACTAGTAGACACAAACATGGCCCTAATCACAGCTATCAATAATTTAACAGTAGCCACAAAACGATTGCAGGAAGGAATGGATTTTCTACTACAGGATGTCCAAGAAAGACGAAGGATAACTGTGCATACTGATAAAGATTCCATTAGAACCGTTCGAGAGAGGTCAGTAATTGATGACTTTGATCTTGAATGGCATGATACAAGAGAGAGGGAGGCAAGCGGCATAAACAAAGCTGAATGCCAAGCAAATAAAACCGACAATGACAAGCAAGGACCGGAGGAAGAGGCAATTGTTGCAGTTGGATCCCCACTAGCTAGAGAACTAATTGATGAGCCAATACTACTCAAGTTTCATCTACCCCAACTTGACAAATATGATGGAACAACCAACCCTAAGAATCATGTGGCGAGTTTCAAAAAGCTAATGCTACTGCAAACATCTAAAGACTCAGTGTTGTGTTGTAATGCTTGTGAAGCACCGTTTCATGAACAATACTTTTCGAGCTATGAATAGTATTTTCAAAAGGTCGGGGGTACTGTGTCATGGCCAAAAACGGCAAGTATTGCTCATAAAATATTGGTGAGCCATAAAATGATGAAAATAAAAAATTAAAAGATTTAATAGAACTAATAAATCATAACAGACTATAAGGAAGTGAATAGTGATCTTAGTCGGATTTGTGCCAGGAATAGTCTAGAATGCGCCCGAATGGACCCGAAAATAGCACACCCTAAAGGTCAAAAATTCCAATGAGTCCATTAGAGAAAGAATTTTAATATTCAAAGGTCGTTTACTATTTATTCGAAATTTTTAGATTTCACAAGTGAATAGTAGTTGGGTTGACCATGGAATTTTGACTTGAAAATTTATGAGACCTTTAATGGGATTAAATGATGAATTTTGACACCAAGAACAATATTTTTAGAAGTTTATAGAACTTTATATGAATTTTTAAAACTTGATGCAAAAACCAAATTAAACTAGGCACACAAATCGAGAAAAAAATGAAATGAGGCCCAAAGACCACTTGCATAAAGCATGAATCAAATGTAACAATACATAAAGCATGAATCAAGTGTAACAAGGCCCATTATGCACCCATGAGCTCATCCTCTTCCTTTTTCTGCCAATTTCCTAACATCAATTCATTTTCTCTATCCCTCATGTTTTTCTTTCTTGCTCTCTCTTAAATCCTCCATTTCTCCACCAATCCAAGTAATTAACCCCTCTAAAATTCCTGCCACACCATAGATAAGCATATGGAAGTGGAATTTCATCAAAAAGAGGTATAGAATAAGAAAATTTATCATATGATGAATAGTGACATTATTAAGTGTAAGTAGAGAAATCTCAATTTTTATTTTAGTAATGAAAATTAGAGGTTATTCTAAGACTTTAGGTGTAATTAGAATGAAGTTTGGATTTAAAAATGGATTTTTGGGAATTTTTCTAAATTCTAGTAATGTGTATGTATGAAAAGAGAGGGAGAAAGAGAAATAAGGCTAGAAGGAGCGTTCAAAAGTGGTGGTGAATTGTCTTCATAGAGGTATGTGAATTTGAATTAAAAACATATGTATGAGCATGATATGAATTTTAGTATGTAAACTTGTATGGAATTATGAGAATGATATGAAAATGTATGTATTTGTATGATGTAATTGATGTATCTGGTGTAAAAATGTGTATGAATGATAGAAATGTGAATAAATGATGAGAATGGAATGTGTATAATGGTGGTTGAGGAATGGCTGAATGATGTATATATATTATAGGTGAGAATGGTGTATGTTTATGTAAGTAAATGAATGATATAATGATCAATATAATGTATGTGTATGAATAATGAAGGAAATGGTAGAAAAAGGCTTGAAATAAATATGATTAATGTATGTTCTAGAATGGCCGAAAGATGTATAGATGAAGAATATGTAAATAATGGATATTAATATATGTGAATGAATAATATAACAATGAATATGATGTATAATGTATGAAAATGTGATGAAATGCAGTAAAAGGAATGTGTATGTTGAGAGACTTAAAGTGGCAGAAATATGTATTATGAATGTGTGTATATGAAATGGTTATTAATGTGTATGAGATTAAGATATGTTAATATATATTATGTGTATGTGTATATGAAGCATGAATTTGTGATAAATCGGTTGAAAATGAATATGGAGAGTATGGAGCATGAAATGGCCGAAAGGTGTGCATTAAGTGTGTGTATGTGTATTAATTATGTATGTATGAAATGGTAGCAAAACGGCATGAAATGAATATGTAGGTTATAGAACCTAATATGGCCGAGACATGTGATATGTGTGCATAGATGTGAAGTGACACTTTACATACATAAGTGGCATAATATTGTAAAGAAAATGAGAACTAAGAAGGCACATAAATAAAGTGAGTGAAAACTAATGAAAATGACTATTTGACATAAAAAAGTGTGTCATGAGAATTAAGGCACATGGTATGTGCAGTGAGACTTAGAAAATGTGACTAATGATGATCATGAAATAAATGAGGAAATATGATGAAAACTTGACGGGAAGCTAAGGGAAATTACCATGACCAGTGATTACGTAAATCACTTGGAAAGAAGAATGATGAAAAGAATAATGAAAAGTGAGTTTAAATAATGGAAAATGACCTAAACTTGAATGAAAAATAAAAAAGACAAAAGGCTTGTATAGTTAGACACCCACTGGATGGGTTGATCAATTAACTAGGAATAAACACTTGCTAGGTTTGACCATTTAGATCAATACCAATTTTATCATGACTATGGGTAGGTGCAGCCGTTATGGTTCATTTAAAGCCACTGCACAATATTTTTATAGGCTGGTGCAGTAGCGTTTTGGTTTCTAAAGCCACTGCACAACTATCATGGATGGGTGCAGCTACATTTTGGTTCATAGAACCACTACACATCATGATATAGGGGTAGCTACAGTAAAGGTCCAAAATATGGACCACTACACAATTAGGATTTTCTTATCTAGTTTACTTAGGTGTAGTCTATCAATGTGGGCCTATTAATTAAAAATAAATGGGATGTTATAAAAGTTAAAATGAAATGAAAACCTGGCATGAAATAACAATGAATATATATGAAATAACCACAAATGATTAGTGAGAATGCAAATTATGATGTAATGCATGATATTACTGTAATTGTCTATTAAAAAATATTGAATTGTTATAATTGTGTGATGTATGGAAATGAATTGCTGTGAATTACTCAAATTGCATGAATGCATGTGTGAGTGAGAAGCATGCATACGTTTTATTCAAAATTCACCACTGAGTTATACTCAACGTATCCGTGTTCCGATACGTAAGTAAAAGTTAAAGAAGTACGAGAAGTCAAAAGCTTTGTAGTTGAAAAACATAATTTCTAGGTTACTATTTCTTGTCTTTTGTTTGTAAAGTTAGGATGTGTACCCATGTAATAGATAATAGTGGGGTTTTGGGGGATGTACAAGGAATTATATATAAAATGTCTGTAAAAATGTGAATGATGAATCAAAATGACTTTATGTCTGTAACATGTATATAAACTATTGAATTGTCTGAATTTCTTTGATGATGATGAGTTTGAGACCCTGTGGTTGTGAGTGCTAATTTAATATGTTGACTGTGCATGTGTGACTGTGTATGTTGATGAGTTTAGAGGACTAGAAGGGTCCAGGAGATGAGGAATGATGTATGAAATATATTGAAGTTCATTTTTATGATAGGAAAAATTTTGATTTTTAACCCGGATAGCCATTATGTTGTCTGATTTTCTGCAAAATATTTTCTGACGAAATAAAAGGTTTTCACTATGTATTTTGACTGTAATGAAATAAACATAAAGAAAAGAGGGAAAAATTTTAGACATAAATAGAAAAATATAATAAATTAATAGAAGTTAAAAGAATAACCCTTAGGAAAATTTGAGGATGGGTGACCTTAAGGGAAGTTCACTCTCTTATCAGGTTTGTTCAGAATTTGTTCAGAAATCAAGTAAGGGTGTGACATGTGTAAAGTTTTTTTGACCACGCTCAAAGATATTGCCAATATTGGTTCAATGATTTTCCTCCTAGTTTAATTACATCTTTCGAGCAGTTGAGACTTTGTTCGTAAATAAATTTTATCACATAATTCCAGACAAAAAGACTATAGCTAATTTACATGAGGTAATATAAGAAGAAGGTGAGACTTTAAAAACCTATATTGAGAGATTTAATAAAGTTGCCATGTAGATAAAGAACCCCAACCAAGAAAGGGCAATTACGGCTCTATCTAGAAACACAAAGACAATGTTTTTATTTAATTCATTACACAAAAATCCTCCCACAACGTTCAAAAAAACTCATAAAGAGAGCCTAAAAGTACATCAGGATGGATAAAGCTATGCGTATTTTTTGACCATGGGATAAAAGGAACAAAGAGCTCAATAGAGGCAAGAACTCCTTTGGAGGACCGAGCAATAGCAAAGCTCAACAATAGTTCACTCTCTTAAATAGAAGTAGAACCGATATGCTTATATAGGTCCGGTAGAATGAGAAGAACATTAATTGGCCCAGAAAGATGAGCTAGAATTTAGCTGAAAGGAAGGACAAAAGACATTACTACTGATTCCATAAGGATCATGGTCATGACATAGAAAATTGCTAGCACCTAAAAGAAGAAATAGAAAGGCTGAAAAAAAAAGGCTCTCTAACTCATTTTATCAAGAATGACCGCGATAGAAAAAGGGACCTAGAAAATAGTTATGAACAATAGCTGAACAAGAAAAATGAGCCAGTAGGGGTAGTGCATGTGATAGTCCGTAAACACCCTGAACAACCAAAACCATCTAGGAAGAAGAGATCGTACAAAGAAGTATTTTTGGCTGACTCTACCTCAATCACCCATTATCACCTTCTCAAAAAAATGATGGTAGACATGTGACATACCCTCATTTAGATGCATTAGTAATCAAGGGAATAGTTAACAATTATCTCTTAAAAAGAATTTTGGTCGATAGTGGCAATGTAGTGAATTTGTTGACAATGGAAGCCTTTAAAGCCTTACAACTCAAAGTGAATGATCTAAAAGCAGTCAGCTCTCCACTAGTCTACCTAGTGAGACAACCTGTATGAGTAAAAGGATCAATTAGACTTAGAGCTAGGAGATGAAGAAATCACCAAAACAACAAGTGTGACACCCCTTACCCGACTAGCATAACGGCTATCTGGAGGCATGTCTCATAATAAAATTGTGAAAACAACACTTCTATAAAGTTTCCAAACTCAAACTTAATCTTCTGGGTCCTTTTGACCCTCCAACAACATCAATAATAGTACATGTGGTGACATCAGTCATGCAACTCAATTACCATATATATCACAATCATAATATCACAATATATCAATCACATAACATATATTAATCATACACTACCAATGTTTGTTTGTTTAATTTACATAAATACTATACTGATAACCTAAACATATACATTGCTATATTAGACCCATACCCTACTTATATATATATGAGTGCCACTAACTATATTTACATCACATAAAAGAAATACAATGTTATACAAAGCCAAAGCTGCTTGAGCTGCACCATTATTTGATAGCTAGATCTATGTACAACCTACTCATTGAGAAAACATAATATGCTAAGCATAACACTTAGTGGTGTATTTAATAAAATATTCACACTAATATGCAGGCAATCATGGCATACATACACCTCAATGTAAATTAGGTTACTTAGTATTTATACATTTTTCCTTGCCTATGTTCTTATTCGTAAATCATTTTAAGTCGTAGTACGATTATAACTTATGTATCCCCTTTAATTTTTGTGTACTTAACTCTTTTGTGATACTTACTTGTCTTAAGCTTCTATATGTGATTTTAGCTTGTTCTTTCCATGTCTGAATGCCAGTCTTAAGTTAATTATCTAGTTAATCGAGCTAATTATCACAGCAATCTAAAATTGGCTTATGCTTACTAAGTTGTTAACTTATAACTATCTACTTAAAATGTGAAAGTCTAATCTCATGGTTTTACATAGTAACCCACTAGTAGGCTAATGTGTAAAAGTCCATCATCAAGTAGTTTTGTATATTAATGCACTGAAGGGTTAATGTTGAAAGCTTGACTTCACAATTTTGCATATTAACCCACTAGCGGGTTAATGACAATTACTAAATGAAGTGAGAATCAAGTAAAGATGAAAGTAGCAATTTTAATCAAATTTTCTCAATTTTTTAGCATGAATTTTTTTGGGACATTTAAGGAATAATGTGTATGATTACTTAGGATCATTATATATGTAAATAGATAATGGAATGGAAGAATGGATGAACAAGAATAAAAAGATGATTTAAGTAAGAAATAAAGGATTTTTGCTTGGGCTTTAATATGAGCCACTGGATCTCTTTTTAAAATTTAATCCTGGCTATTGATTCTTGGTATAAAAACTTATCTCCAGGAGCCAAGATTCACATTTCTAATAGCATTTTCCTTCTTTTTTTCTCTTTTATGTGAAAGGTAAAGAAGCCATTTTAGAGCTTCTAAGCTTTTCTTCTCTAAATTTTTATCAAACCTCACACCAAATCAACCCTTTATGATATGGTTCAGGTTTTACATAGTCTAAACATCAGATTTGAGGGCTCAATTGCAAAAAATGAGGAGAATTTCGGATGGGTTATGTACAGATGAATAGTAATCCAAAATTAGGTAAGTGCTTATTTTTGAGTTTTAATATTTTTTAGGAGTAAATTAAGGTTCCAAAATAAGATATATTCAATTGGATTTTAATTTAGATGCATGTTTAATTTATTATGAATTTTTAAATATTATGGATGAATAGTGACCAAATATGGGAAAAGAGTTTATTTTCAAGCTTTGATATTTTTCTAAGATATAATGGGATACTGATAAGAGATTTATCAAGTCAATTTGAGAATTTGATTTAATTATTATGAATTTTTGAAGATTATGGATGAATAGTAATCGACTATTGCATTAGTAGTTGTTTTGAAGATTTTATAATTTTTAGGGTGTCTTTAGGATGCAAAAAGAGTTATATAAGGTTGATTTGAAGAATTGAACCATATTTTAATTGTTATAAATTTTTTTATTGTGGATTAAGATTATGTTCAAGAAGAGATAAGGAGGAAGCAATGAGAAAAGATTAGAGAAGGTTCATGGATGCTTTAAAGGGTATTTTTTATGCCATTCATGTAAGTGTATCCCTTTATAATATGTGTACTTATGATTTTGACTTTTAAAAGTATGTGTTTTATTATATAATATGTTTGTGTTTATGGATATTTGACTAATTATGCTTATTAATGGCTTTTAGTCATGTTGAATGACACTATGGAAGTGTGTTGAAACCTTAAATGATGTTAGAATGTAAGGGGACATGTATGATGATATGATGTATATGGATTACATTCATGTAAGTCTATGTATGTTGTACATTATGCATGATAAATATGATGTAAGTCCAAAAATGGAATTAAATGCTTATAGACATTGAATATGATGTAAGATGTATGAAGTAATGCTTTTGGATGCTTAAAGGCATGAAGGCCAAATAATCATTTGATGCTTATATGCATGTTTTTTTACTTTATTTATGGCATATGACAAATGGTGAATAATGCTATAAATGTTAATGATTATGAAAACATGTATTAAGATTTGGATGTGAATAAGAATATGTGTAGCATGCAATGGGATGTCATGGTCAAATGGCCTAGATACATATATATATGTAAATATTATCAAATGATGCACGCAAAGGATGGTTTATGCATGAATTTGAATATGTGGTCATATACATATGAGATGAGCCATGTTATGTAAAGAAGTGAATTTATGATACATGAATAAGGTTATAGCTTATGATGAATTCATGTATGTATATGTTTAATACCAAGCATGATATGGATAATGCATGGTAATATGCATGTTTATGGTCATGAGGAATTGTGTTGATACGTGAAATGAGAAAACATGTATGGTTGAGCAATTCTTGATGGCTTGGCCGAATGGTCTAGTGTAATGGCCATAATACATTTAAGGCAATTATGAGTAGATTGTGACATGATAAGACATCATAATATGGTAATGAGTTGAATGATTAATTATGTTGCTTGATGTTAAGAAATTAATAATACGTGAATGGATCTTTACATTCCTTATAATTAAATGCATTAGATAGATGTATAAATATAGGATCATTATGTTATTATCTTGCATATAGCATTGTAAGAGGTCATAATGGCGTATGATTTTGAGTATGTTTGGGTTGATGCCTAAAGTTTCTTCTGCTATCTTAGCTAAAGCATTTGCATGATGTGATGATATATGTCCATGAATAGATGTATGTGTATATATGGACATAAGATTAGGTGTATGAGGTAATTGAATGAGGCATATGAGTGCTTAGAGGCTTGATAGTCGAATGGCTTATGGTATATAGTTGTGTGTATGTTACCTATTATGTATGTCATGAATAATGCATGACCATATAAATAAAAATGATTATATGAACATGTAATGACATGTGTAATATAATGAGAATCTATTTGAACATATATATGGACTATTGGCATGAAAAAGATGATATGATGATATAGATGGCATATGGTAGTTGTGAAATGCCACAATGCATAATGAGATTATGATATAGCCAAATAGCCTAATATGGGAATTGATATATAATTTATGAAATGATGATGTGGATGGCATATGGTAGTTGGGAAACACCTTAATGCACAATGAATTTATGATATGGCTAAATGGCCTAATATGGAAACTGATGGGTGCTTTAGGCATTCATCAAATGTTTATGACATAATAATACGAATATAAGGCAAGAATGGCCTAAAGTGATTAAAAAGAGTAAATTACTCATGATAATGTTTATTATGTGTAAAAGATGGATATGTTAATGTGTTAAATAATGTACTTATGTTGCATGAATGGTAATAGACTAGGAATAATAAATGGCGAAGAACATTTATTTTCCTTAAGGTCATATGTTGACCAAATTAAAGATAAAATTCACTCAATCTACTTTAAGATGGTGAAACTAAAAGTAAATTTGGTTATTCGGTACCTCAATATGCTTAGTCTATAGGTTTACTAAATGTCTAACCTAAAGGCCTATATGTTTGAACTTTAAATCCATATTAGTAGATGGTTAATAAATAGTCGTACTGGCCATCATGCTATGCTTAGTCTTGGACTAATGATTCATGCTTGACCTTAGGGTCTTATGATATGTTTAAACTTCGAATCCATGTTAGTAGATGGACCTTCAAGTTTATAGGGGTTGTACTAACTTACCTTGCTTTGGTGGTCCACTGATACTTTATTATCCATATTGTACATGTTTCCTTAGATATGGGCCTAATAAATGGATTTTAAAGAAGAATACACATGGATTTGATAATGAATAAATTTTAATATTTAGACATGATCTTGTGATGTATTTTGTTTATGATTTATGCCATGTTATACTGCATGTGCATGTTATACATAAAGTTTCATATGACGTAATAAGTTGAATGTTTATGTTTTTAGATTTTAATGGATGACAATTTATATGCTTATAATGAGACATGTATCACCATGTTATGAGATAGATTTTATGTGACTGTAACTATGCATGGTATACATGTGAGCTAAAATAAAAGTCAAGGCATAATAATATTTAAGTTAAGCATAATAACAATTTTTGAAATCATTTGGTATATAAAATTATTATGCCTATATATATGAGTAGTTATGATTGAATCATGCAAATTGAGATGATAATCCTTTGCATGTTGATATATATATTGTAAGTCATGCATATTCGGATCCTCAATATGTGATTATGTCTTATTTATCTATGTCTTTTTACATATGTTATATAATTGGCTCTTAACATAGCGGACCAGTATATTATGAATGTTTATAATTTGAAGTATTTAATGTAAACTATAAAGAAAAGGAAAGTGCCATAATATGTTAGATACACCACTAAGTTGCAAAGCTTAGTGCATCATTTGTTGGCAAAGCACAGGTAATTTGGATAGCTCAGAAGGAAGAACCTTCAGGCTACAGATGCATAGGTTTATATGAAGATGATGTTGGATATACAGTTTTGTATTTTATATGCAGAAAGAGAAAAAAAAGATTGTATGAATAGTAATATGTATATTGGTGTATGGATTATGGGTCTGTAATATATTAAGCATTTATGTGAACTTTTAATATGTATATATATGCAGATATGTTATTGATGGGTTTTAATATATGATAATTAGTGAGCTATTATATATGTATGGTTGGTATGTGTATAAGATGGATATTAATCCTCTTATATATATTTGTGATTGAGATGATGCTGAGTTGGATGGTCAGATGGACTAAGATGATGATGAGATATGTTTTGATATATTAGAAGTGTTATTTTATGTAAGTTACTATTTGGGATAGTGTCCTAGTACAACTGTTATGCTATCAAATTTTCAACATGAGGACCCCATTAGTATACCTTAGATGAGATTTTTTATAAGACAAGTTTTTATAGGTTGTATGATAAAAAGATATGTAGTTGGTTAAAAAAGAAAAGATTTTAAGTAAATTGAACAAGTAATAAGATAAATAATGGTTGTGTATCACTCCTTATACAGGTTTGGCGATTAAGTCGGGTACGGGGTCTCACATATCTAGAAGGCACACATCTAAATACAGGACATCGAGATAATGTTGTGTAGTGGCCCTCATTTTGGACCTTTGTGCTGCTGCACTAGCATATTATAACTGTAAAATGTGTAGTGACCTTGTTGAATCTCTCGGTGGTTGAACCCACTTAAGATTATGTGTGATGGTTCTATCAAGCCTCCTTACAGTTGCACCCGCATGAAATAACCAAATCATATATGTAAGATCAATATGGCCAAGATATAGGTGTGCAATGGTCCTATTGAACCTCCCAATGGCTACGTTCACATACAAATATATGTAATGGTTCTATCGAACCTCTTTGTGGCTGCACCCATATGAAAGAATCAGACGTAACCAATTACTAATATCATCAATATCATTGACACCAAAGTGTCCCATCAATATCAATGACACTAAAGTGTCCTAGCAGCTGCTACATCTCCTAGTTGATTGGTCGACCTATCTAATAGGCTGTTTAACATATATGGGCCATTATTTTCCTATCTTCATCATTCATTATCCACATAATTCATATCCCTAATCCTATACTTGAATCGTAACATGTATTTAGTGAGCAATACTTGCCAATGCTACATTACACATGTTATATTATGAGTCTTGTTATGTACATTTTCGTTTCACCTTATGATAATCATGTTACCATTTCATTATGTATATTGTCATCTGTCACTTACCATTCACATGCTATCCATTAATATTAATGTGTCTTTATTCATTATCACCAATGCCTATGTACACACACACATTATGCATTACATATGCTATCATACATTCACATTACATGAATTACACCTTGATCATTTCATGCAATAATCAATGTATATCCCTGACACGAGTTACAATCGTTCATTCCAAGTCATTATATTTCAATTTTCATCCATTATACAACAATTTAGAAAATTCCCACTGTCCCTAAAATTCCATATTACCTTCACTATTTTTGATCCTCTATATTTAGCTCGTTTTTCCTCTATCTTTTATTCCGTCAAGTTCGTTAACATTCATTAAGCCCTAAAATACCCTAGGAACCAATTTTAGGGTTATCCTAACCCCTAAATACATGAAACCTTAAATGCACCCTATTATGGAATTTTCACAACTTATAGTCAAAGGCACATATTTTATCGAATATACTTACATAGATGTTATACAATGTCCTAAGATCGATTTCACAACTTTTTCGTGCGTTGATTCTTGTTCCCCTTGATGTTGTCTAATTTCCATAACAGGTCACAAATTAGAAAAATTCATTGAAAAATATCTACAACTCCAAATTTAAAAATAAAAGCATAATCATAATCTAAAGCATCTATAGTTACCTAGAAAAATAACCAAATTTGATTTAGGGCTTGGTTTAGTTTAGGGGTTCAAAACCCTAAACTTTTAACTTTCTCTTTTTGCCTTTAAATGACCTCCTTATCCAAAATTGGTCCCAAATTCAGCTTTTAAAGATCAAGTAGAGCAAGTTTGATGTAAAAAGTGTGAGCTTTAGTGGAGAGATGAGAGAGAAATGAAGAAACAAAGGGAAGAGAGAGAAAATGCCATTAATGGCATCAGCCAAGGGTGGTGGAAGAGGAAGGAGGGTCCATTTCACTACTATGCATATACACACACCATAACATTTTTAAATTATAAGGGTGAATGGCCACGATCAAGCTAAGTGGCAATTAGAGGACTCTAATTAATCCTATTTATGTTTTAAACTTCAAAAATGTGAAATAAATCATAGAGGTCTCCAAAAATCATGCTTTTAGTGCCAAAAATTAACAAATTCCAAAATTAAGGGACACCCAAAATCTTGGTCTCAAATTCCAAGGGAAACTAGGTCAACTATTCACTCACATAATTAAGAAATTTTGATTAAATATCAATTAACCTCAAAAAAATTCCAATTCAACCATTATCGAACTATTTAGAAATTTTGACCTTAGGGGTGTGCTATTTTTAGGTTAGTCCGAGCACATCCTGGGCATTTCCCAGCTTGATGTAATCTAAGGTTATTATTCACTAGATATCAGCATGAATATTTTATTGGTTCAATGAAAAGTGTTAATTACTTCATTTTCATCATTATTTCACCTATCAAAGTTTTATGACTATTACTCTTTTTTGACCTTTTCAATGTAACCTAGTTACTCAAGAGACACTATTCATGCCTTGGGAAGTACTATTCATGAAATTAAGATTTTTAGGCGTTAGAGCAAGAACCTAGTTTATGGTCGTAGACATACCTTTTGCCTATAATGCAAAGGCCACTTTTATTAGAATTTGGCACTTGTACCTCCATTTAGCATCTCATCTTGAAGATTTTGATAAGAAAAGGAGTGGTCATCCTTAGAGGAAACTAGAAAGCAGTCAAAGATGCAAATTGATGTTACCCGTAGAAATCAATTCTAAAGTCCACAACAAAAAAAGCGAGCAGAGCCAGTTGAGGAGATCCAAGTGATAAAGCTAGAACATGGAAAGAAGATCAGGATTGACACACATATGATAGGTGAATAATTAGAATCTATAATCAAAATCATAAAAGCTAATTCTACGGCTTTTGCATGGTGCCCACAAGACATAACAGGTGTTGATCCTTCAATAATGGTTGACGAGCTGAAAGTAGACCTGAAGGCAAAACCATTGATTTAAAAGAAGAGGAATCATGCTCTCGAAAAGAAGGAGGCCATAAAGTAGGAAGCAAATGATCTCTTACTAGTGGGTTCTATTAAAGAGATATATTTTCCATAATAGGTCTACAATGTAGTCCTAGTCAAGAAACTAAATGACAAATGGCAGATGTGTGTGGAATTTAGAGATCTCAATAAAGTTTACCCAAAGGATAGCTATCTGCTATTGAATATTGATTAGTTGGTCAACTCAACTATTAGCTATCAATGCTATGCATTTTTAAATGCTTCCACAGGATACCATTAGATCCCACTAAAAGAAGAAGATCAAGAAAAAACCTCATTCATTACTGATCGAGGATTATATTATTATAAGAAAATATCGTTCAGGTTAAAGAATACTAGGGCTACCTACTAATGGTTGGTTAATAAGGTTTTTTTAGAGTAGATTGGAAAAAATATAGAGGTCTACATTGCTAACATGATTGTCAAAAGCAAAACTCCAGAAGATTATCTTGGAGATCTCTAAAAGGTATTCTAGATCCTCGATAAATACAATCTTAAGCTAAACCACGATAAATGTGTTTTTACAGTACACTCTAGAAAATTTCTGAGGTTTAGATCTCTAAGTGAGGAATAGAAACCAATCCAACCAAGATACAAGCCATCATTGACATGGCTCCTCTAAAATATCTCCATGAAGTCTAAACACTAAATGACAGAATAACGACATTAGCTCAGTTTATCTCCTATTTGGTAAAACATTGTCTCCCTTTTTATAGGCTCCTAAAAGGAGTTAAGGAATTCAAATGGATGGTAGAATGTGAATAAGCCTTCAAAGAACTAAAAAGCCTCCTATCATCTCCCCCACTATTCAGTTGCCCCCTAATTGGAGAAATTCTTTACATGTATCTATTGGTTATAAATTTGGCTATAGGAGTTGTTCTACTTTGAGAAGAGTATATTATGTGAGTAAAGTTTGAAAAGTGCTAGGCAAAGATACCCGAAGATAAAAAAAAACTAGCCTATTGCTTGGTCACAACCGTGCTTAAATTAAGACACTATTTCCAAGCACGCAAAGTTGTGGTACGTACCAATTTTCCTTTAAGAAAGATATTATAGAAATCGGAGCTATCAGGAAGATTAATTGAATGGACATGGAAGATTGGAGAATTTGATCAAGCACAAGCTTAGGTCAGCTATGAAAGCTCAGATCCTAACAGATTTTTATCATGGAAATACAAGGAGACAACTATAAGGAATCAATGACCAAAGAAAAAGAAACATAGAAACTCTACATAGATGGAGCATCAAAAATTTTGAGCTTAGAAGCAGGCATAGTTCTAACTGGACCATAAAATATAGTTTCAAATAAGCCATTTGTGTACCTTTCACCATATCTAACAACGTTGCTAAATATGAAGCTCTAATCACCAAATTAAGCATGACACTGATCATTAAAGCAAAAGAGCCCCTTATATTCAATAATTCTTAATTAGTAGTGAAGTAGTTAATAAGAGTTTTTAATGTAAAAGATCAAAACATTGGTAAGTACTACGCCAAAGCTAAAAGACTCCTAGAGAAGTTGGACAAAGTAGGCATCGCATGGCATATAAACTAGATTGAAATGGATGAGAACTAGAAAACTGACTCTTTGGCTAAAGCAATTGCCACAAATGAACAAAATTAGATTGAGCCAATCCAAGTTCACATACAGGATTCTCTAAACACTTCATTAATAGCAAATGTGGAAAATCAAAATGACTAGAGAAAACCCATTTTTTATTTCTTGAATGCAAGAATACTATCAAATGAGCCTTTGGAAGTGAAGAAAATCATGAGACAATCCACAAAATTTGCAATTATAGACAATTCCCTCTATAAAAAATCATATTCACAACTATGGTTGAAGTGTGCAAGTGAAGAGAGGGTAATTATATTCTTTGAGAAATTCATGAAGGAATTTATAGGGCCCATGAAGGAGCCTCCATGTTGGTGAGAAAAGCAATGCTTTAAGGATGCTGCTAGCCAAGCATATAGAAAGATGCATAGCAACTTGTTGCTAAATGTGAGCCATGCCAAAAGCATAACAATGTAATTTACACCCCCTCTGCTAAGCAATAAGACGTAGGGAGTCCGTGGCCATTTTATCAATAGGGAATTGACATCCTTAGACCACTTCTGCCAAAAAAAATATGTGATTATAACTATTGACCACTTCACAAAATGGGTAGAGGTAAAAGTTGTGGCTCAGATAACACCATAAAAAATAATAAACTTCATCAAAAGCAATATCATCTCCACATTTAGAATTCCTCATGACATTATATCTGATAACGGCAAATAATTCGACTATAGAATGTTCAGAGAATTTGTTAATAGATTAAGAATAAAGCTAAGATTTACCTCAATTGCCCATCCTCAAACAAATGGGATGACCGAAGTCACTAATAGAACAATCCTAGCAGGACTAAAGAAAAGACTAGCGGAAGCTGAACAAGGACAATAGGCCAAAGAGCTCAATAATGTCCTGTGGTCATATCAAACCACCCCTTAAGTTGCAATGGAAGGAACTCATTTCTCTTTAATGCCCGAAAAACCATCATTTGGTGTATAGTCACCTCGAGCTCGATACAGGGATGTTCAGGGCATTAAAGGGCAACTTAGTGGTTAAAAGGGGTTTTGGTCAACCAAACTTTGATCGACCAAAAAGTGATTAAAAGAATGAATTAAAAATTTTAGCAGAATCAATAAATTAATTTAGGCTGAGAACTGATGAATAGTGACCTTAGTTGGGGTTGTGCCGAGATAGCTTTGGGAAATGCCTAGACAGACCCAAAAATATCATACCCTAAACCTTAAAAATTCTAATGAGTATATTGGAAAAGGAATTTTAATATTATAAGGTCGTTTGCTATTTTTTCAAAATTTTTGAATTACGTAGGTGAATAGTAACCCTATCTCCAGGTGGAGTTTTAAGCTAAAATTTTATGGGACCCTTAATGAAAACAATCAAGGATTTTTAGAGGTCTAGAGAAATTATTGTGAATTTTTAAAGTTTAAAATAAAATAGAATTAATTTGGGTCGTCCGACCAACAAGTGGTGCGATCGTGGCCATCCACTTTGTTTATGCACCTAAGGGGACATGTGTGCATGTGTATGGAATAAAAAGGAACTCTGCTCCTCCCTCCACCAAAAATGGTTGATGCCATTTTGCTATGAACACCCCTCCATTTTCACTTCTTTTTATTTCCTTCCATCCCAAAATCCCTAAAAATTATATGGCTCTGAATCTCCATGATGCACTGAAGCTATTCCAACTATAGAAGATGAAAAGGATGTCCAAAAATGAAGTTATAAGCACTTGATGAATATTGCCTTTTTGGTGAGTATGTG
>CANXYI010251168.1:0-12291 GCA_948208565.1 Hura crepitans | reverse complement strand
TTCTAGAGTAAGGTTAGATTATCATGGTCTTTAACTTTTAGTTTTACCTATTAGCTTTTATAAAAGTATTGTAATGAGAATGTTTTCAATCACTTTGACAGGCCATTAAGTATTAAGATAAATTTTATTGTGGTAGTGGCTAATACTTGTTGTTATGCCTTTAAGATGGTTAATAAAATTAGTAGTCTCAAAATTTTGTTAAAGTTAGGAATAATTCTAAATACAAATAGGGCATATCATTAAGAATCTCATATGGCTAGAGCAAATAGAGTTATATGTGATTGTAATGGTCACTAAATAGGTGGATTCTTAACTAAAATTGGTAAACATAATGCTTTTATTGATAAACTTTAGGGGTGTATTTAGGCCTTAAGTCAACTTGGAATAAAAATTGGCAAAATATTAGTATTTAAATGGATAATAAAAGTGTGGTGGATCTATTTTTTGGTAACAACTCTATTCATCTAGCTCATAACACTCAGGTGTCAAGAATACGGGAGTAGAAATGGGATGTTAAACTCCGCCATATTTATAGGGAAGCTAATAATGTAATAGACTTTATGGCAAATTGGGTATTCAACCAAATGGAATCCTTTCAATGGCACAATATTATACTTGCAACACCCCATACTGACTCATGCATAAATTCGAATAGAGGATGTTACATTACTTAATAATCATATCTAATCCTCTGATTATTCATATTACACGTAAACTAGATAATTTTTATTTGCTTATCTTAAACTTAAATCTTAATATTGGGTTATTGTGCTCAAAATTTTGGCAACATCATAATTGTACTAGGAACACTACTCAAATTCACCTATAAGTAAAACACACTTTTAAAATCCACAAACAACCCAAATTCCATTTCCCATCAATCACAACCTTCTTCAAAATCAACTAACCATCACAAAATTTTGAATCACTTCTATAAAATCAACTTTTCAAACATCATCTCTCAAATGTCAAAGATAACAATAAACCTCAACATATATCTACAATACTAATATCTTAATATAGGTATTTATAATTATTTGCTTAAATTCTTAATAAATAAAATAAACTCCTCTTATTGTAAAACTTTACTAGAAATACACATAAAGACATTAAAATTTACACTCAACCAAACATAATTATTGATGCAATAGCCTTTCTATTAGTCAATCTCTATAATGCCCTAAGTGTTAATATGAAAGAGGAAGCAAATTTTCCTATGTGAACAATTGGATTTATTGAGATTTAACTAAGAAACTAAAGTTTTATATCTTTAAAATAGTTGAGAAAAAATGATAAGGTGAAAATAATTAAAGAAAATTTAATTTAAATGGACCCAAGTTTTAATAGTGACATAATTGATTTGGATATTTTACATATAAGAAAACTTAATATCATACAATAAAAATAAAATAAAAAGGGCTAAAAAAAGCGGTCAAAGAGCAACATAAGATGATTATAAGAGCAAATGGGGTCTAGGTATAGGGTATGTTTTGGGAGGACCCTAGTATCTCTCAATTTAGATTAAAGATTTAAAGGTTGGACACTATTTTCGAGCATATCAACTAAAGAAAAAAATTTCCCCTTTGCTTGCCCAATTCTTCTTAAATGTGATCGAATAAGGGATGATGTTACAAATGTTAATTTTTTGATAGCCTTAAAGCTATGAAAATTAAATAGCAATGTCCTTATTAACTACATAAACACTAAAGAAGAATTGGATTGGACAAATTCATTGATCGTGCAATTTTACCCCTTTTCTTTTCAATCCGAAGGAGAAAAGCCAAGAAATTTTAGTTGCTATCAACTAAGTAGTAATCAAATTCAATGGAGTGACCAAAATTAGAACTTGCTATTGAGAACAATAAAGAATTAGGGGATTAAAGAGATTTTGGAATTTAAGTTAGGAATGATTAAAGTTTAGGAGTAGAAATCAAAAATGAAAAGAAGTCAAATTGAGGGGCTCAATTAGGATTTAAGGGAAAAAGAGAATAGTGAAAGAGAAAGACCTGTGATCGATATTGTTCTCAACACCACTTACTCTTATGTTAGTGTTGGCAACACGATAAGGCTTAGATTTTAGCTATTGATTAAGGGAATAGAACTACACCACCTTATATTACCTCCATTGATATTGAGCATTTGTTAAGTGATGCTACTAAGAATCAAGTCTCCATGGACCTGTCAATACTATTTTTAATGCTAAGAGACTAAAAGGTAAGAGGTTTTCCACAGTTTCAATTTAGGGTGACATCAAATTATGGCCATTTAAGGTTATCGATGGACCTGGCACCATAATTGCTTCCAATTACAAGGGTGAGGAATTATAGTTTACAGTAAAGGAAATTTCTTGCATAGCTCTAATTAAAATGTGTGAAATTGCTAAGGCTTACTATTTGTGTCCCTCATTTCCAAGGTTGGTTCCAAAGACTCAACCTAAATCTCACCCCTCAAATCTTAAAAGATTAGAAGGAGATTTAAGGAATCTAAAAACATTTTTATTTGATCACCTAGAAAGTGTGAATTGGGGATCATAGAGTAGGAGTCCCCACCTAACCAAAGTTAGGAAATACCTTGTAAGGCCAAACTAGAGAATGGTTCAAAACCTTACTCTTATTTATATATCAAGTTAATATGAAATTTTAGATTAAATACATAATTTTATCCTTTTCCTTAAGCAGATTTTGAAATTAAAATAAAACACTCAATCATGTAGAGAATTGATAAAACGAGCATATTTAAAAACACAAAGGAAACACATTAAAGGAAAACATACATTAAATCGAGTAATTAATTTTATTTGAGAACTTTGATTCTCGTATGCTAGTTTATGAAAACAACGTTCATTCTTATGACTTTTATTAAAGAAAAATCAAAATTCATGAAAAAAATACAGAGAAATACAAAGAAATAAAATACGGGAAAATAAAATTATATGGCAATTATCTAAAATATATTCTAATAAAATAAAATAAAATTACCTAAAATATAGTCTAATAAAAAATAATAAAGAAATAATAAAAATAAAAGGGGAAATTAGTAAGAAAATAAAGATAAAAAAAGGTATAAAAGTAAAAAAAAAATTGAAATAACAACAAATAAAAAAAGGAATAATGAAAAGGATAACTTTTTCGAGTTTTTAACAAGAAGGAAACAAATAAGTCAGATAAATCCCCAAAAAATTAAACAACTCATGTACATAATAAACATACAATTTTAGTAAGAGTGCAATGATGTAAAAATATGAAAAGAATAAATAATAAAAAGGAACAACAACTAATTAAATAAGAAAAAACATAAAATAAACAAATGAATTAAGAATAAAATGTTAATTAAGTCATCATATTTAACTAACAAATGAATGAAAAGAGGAATGAAAATAAATAAAAAAAAAGACATTATATTAGTAATAGACAGATAATAAATTATTCCCTTAAGTGGGAGACGATTAACAGATAAAATAAAAATAAGGTTAACACATTTAACTAGTAAATAGGCAATAAAAAAATAAATAAAAAGCACCATGCTTGACTAGCAAACAAATGAAAAAGAAAGAAAAAGAAGAAGAGAAAGAGGATTGGTTAACCCACCAAGTATAATTGACTTTAGTATGATCTTTAATCAACTCAAAAGAAATGATGGGAAACAATTTTGAAAAATAACTTCTAAAAATCAATGAAGAACCTTTAAAATCAATAAGAGCTTAAAAAATCTTTTTTACAATTTATTTAGTGCAAACTTACCAAAAAAGCTACCCTCATGACTAACAGGTGATTTAGCTTTTATACAAGAAACCCAAGGAGCAAAATGGTCATTTCAACCTCAATTAAAACGGTCTTTTCATTTGGTGAAATGGCCATTCCATGTAGCCTATTTTGAAGTTTAATAAGGACTTTGCTATATGGAATGATGCCATTTTAGAAGCCAAAAATGGTCATTTTGGCCTTTACTAAAATGGTTATTTCAGCCAATAAAATGGCTATTTTAGGCAAGCTAAAATAGCCATTTTAGATGACAAATTGGCACCCTTTTTTCCCAAAATGGTAAAAATTTTGAATAATTTGAAAACTTGATTTTTAATCAATTTTTTAAGTCATTTTTCTTTTAAATTACCCTATTTTCCACACCAGATTCTTTTGTCCACTAAGAATTTATGAGTTAAAGTATTTTCTTTTGAATCTTTGTAAAGTAAACTTCTAATTTGGCAATAAAATTCCCCCTTTTTAGGGGCCTTTTTGTATTTCATTCATCATCAGGTAATCTAAACATAGGAGCCCTAGAACCTAGTGTCTACATATACCTTGGCACAACTATGAAGAATGCAATGGTCACTATCCTTCCCTACTTCAATGACTTTTAGAGCAAGACCACCAAGGATGTTGTTGTTATTGCAAATGTAAATACAAATCATTCATAAGCCCACAGTTGCTACCGTTACTTATAGCTTTAATAAGAAGGCAACTAGTATCGGTGAGAAGGATATGTTGATCTTTATTTTGATTGCAATAATTTTGATGTGTCTTTGTTCACAATCGAAGAGCAAAGTAATGAAGAATAGCAAGGAACATAAGGCAGAATAGTTCCTCAATTGTTTGTCATTAATAGAGTGTGCCTAAAATTGTTGTGGCAATAAAGCTTGAGGAATCAATTTTGAGCTATAAAAGGATAAAATACATAAAATCAAAGTTAGTGCAGTCCAAAGTCTATTAAGGTTGGCCTTGAGTTTGTGAGGCTAATTGGAATTTTTCACTTTCACTATTAGGATGAATACCTATGCTGCTATTATTTAGTGTAAAGCTTGAGTTAAATATAGACTAAATAATTAAGTGCATAACAGCTATTACAGCAAGGTAAATCAAATAACATTTAGGTAACATTGAAAGTTATAGTCTGAGTAGGAGATATATTAAAAAATATTTTATTATAGGTAAGTGTTTTGGAATAAGTTGTTTTTGAAATTTAACTAGATTTAGTAATACGACAAGCATGTTTGATGTGCATATTTGTATAAAAAACTAAGAAGGGGTTGTAAAAAATGAGAATGGTTGCCATGAGTAGTTATAAGTCTCAACAAATATATCTAGGTGTGAAGTAGCTAAGAAACTATATTAAATCATTATTATTGCTGGATTTATTTCGTGGTGTTCACTAAAAGTGTATATGTGTTTATACATATGCTTAAGTGTAATACTCGTAAAACACAATTTCATGAACAATTCTTTCCAAGAAATGAATAGTGTTCTCAGAACTATGGGGTACTATACAATAGCTATAAAGGGTGAATACTGCTTATAAAACTTTGATAAGCCAAAAAATGATGAAAACAAATTAATTAAAAGATTTAGCAGAACCAATAAATCATAAATGATCATAAAAGAGTGAATAGTGACATAAAATGGGGTTGTGCCGAGATTGGTCTAGGATGTACCCAGATGGACCCAAAAATAGCATACTTTGAAGGTTAGAAATTCCAATGAGTTCATTGGAGAAAGAATTTTAATATTTAAAGGTTGTTTACTATCTATTTGGAATTTTTAGATTTCGAGAGTGAATAGTGACTAGGGATGATTATGGAATTTTGACCCAAAAATTTATGAGCCTCTAAAAGGGATTTAATGAGGAATTATGGCATAAGAATCATAATTTTTAAGGGTCTAAAACAATTGGAATGAATTTTTAAAGTTTGATGCAAAATCAAGCAAAACGGGATACGAAAATTGAGAAATAAGTGATCGAGGCCCACGAGCCTTCCATACAAAATGGAAATCTAGTGCTTTAAGGCCTATAGTCCCTAACATAAGTCTTTCTTCCCTCTTTAACCTCAAATGGCTAACGCCATTACCCCATTTTTCACCTTTGGAATTTTTCTTCTTCAAACCCCAAAATTAGCCACTAAATTATAAGTTCAATCTATCAATTAGTGCCTCCACTACCCAATTAACATTTTAGAAGTGGACTTACAAAGAAAAGATGGCTCAAATGAAAGGAATTTCAATAGAGTGAATAAAGTTACATCCAAGAGTAAGTGAGAGAAACTCAATTTTTATTTTAGTTATGATAATTAAGAATAATTCTAAGATCCTAGAAACAAGTAGAATTCAATTTAGAGTTAAAATTAATTTTCTAGGATTTTTCCTAAATTGAGTTATGTGTATGTAGGAAAAGAGAAGGGAAAGGATAATCAAGCGTAAAAGGAGGGTTAAAAGTGGTGAGATTACATAATTGAGGTATTTGAATTTGAAGTTGAACATATACATGTGCCTTTGTATGGAAATTCAGTGAAAAACCTTGTATGGAAGTGTGAATTTCTTATGTATATGTATTTGATAGTATGATTAAGGAATTAATGAATATGTGTATATAAATAAAGAATATATGGTAAAATGGTTTTAAATGAATGTGTATACTATTGAAGTTGTGATGGCTAAATAATGTACAGAATATATATGTATGAATAGTTGACCATTATGTGCATAAATGAATAGTAAATGGATGAATATAGTATAGAAACATGAATAATACATGAAAAAATGGTTAAATTGCTTGAAAATAATATTCATGTTATAAGACCAAAGGTGGCCAAAACATGTTATGTGAAAGTATGCATGTGAAATGGTCAAAAGAGTACATAAATGATCTTATATTAACAAGAAAATGAGTATGAGAATAAGTTTAATGATAAAGAGTGATAAATAATAAAAGCTTAATTCTTGACATTAAAGAATGTTTCGAGAATTTAGGCACCTAGAATGTGCAATGAAATTCATGAGATGTTTCTTATGAAAATAATGAAATAAATGAGAAAAAATGAGGAAAACTTGGCAGGGAGCCAAAGGAATGACTATTAACAGTGATTATGTAGATCATTGGAAAAGTAAAATAAAGAAAAGAATTAGGAAAAATGAATGTAAACAAAGTAAAATTGCCTGTACCTAAATGAAAAAAATAGAAAAATGGCCTATATAGGTAGACACCCACTGGATTGGTTAACCAATCAACTAAGAATAAAGTTGCTACTAGGTTTGATCAATTAGATCAATACCACTTTTATTATGATATGTGGCTGGTGTAGCAGCATTTTGGTTCATTGGAACCACTGCACAATATTTATTTTCAGAAAAAAGGTTGGTGCAACAGCATTTTTGGTTTCTAGAACCACTACACAGGAATATGTAGGTGCAACTATAGTATAAGGTTCATAGAACCACTGCACAATATGACATAAGAATATATAGGTGTAGCTATAGTATAAGGTCCAAAATAAAGACCACAACACACCTAGAATTTAGTTATCCAGTGTACTTAGGTGTAGTCTATTGGTATGGGCCTAATAATGAAAGTAAATGTAATGTATATTATAATACTAAATGAAATGATATTTGAAAATAAAAGAATGAAAACACTACATATATTATGAATGATAATATAATATATAACTTAAGATGACATTTTCATTTCTATAATTGCATTTTTAATGAAATAAACTATTGTAAGTGACTGTAATAGCTTGATTACATGCATATGTATACTTCATTTCACCACTAAGTTTTACTCAATGTATCGGCATTTCGATGCACAGGTTGAAGTTAGGAGTTACAAGAAGTGTCTGAGCCTCTGTAGCTAAATAAGCGTCTCTTAGGTATTTTCTTTTGGTCTTTTGTCTGTAAATCTTAAGATGTGCACTCATGTGTATAAGAATAGTGGGGTTTTAGGGTGATGCAGATAACTGTAAATTAGAAGTGAAGTAATTATGAACTCTAATGAAATGAATCAAAATGTATGTATATAAGTAAAATAACTATTGTGATATGCTATGTTGTTCTGTAATTGAGGATGTTGATGGTTCTAAGACCCTATGCTAATTAGTGTTGATATTAAAATATTATGATTTTGCATGCGAACTATGTTGTAAATGATGAATTAAAGGACCAAAGGGTCCAGGAGTCATGGTGTTGATGTTTATATATATTGAAGTGTGTTTTTAGGATAAGAAAATTTTTAGTTTTTAACCCGGACAGGTGTTATGCTGTTTGATTTTCTATAAAAATGTTTTCGAACGTAATAAATGGCTTTCACAATGTAATATGACTATTATGTTCTTAAAATAAAGAAATGACAGAAAAATTTCATATGTAAATATGAAAATAGAGTAAATTAATAAAGGTTAAATGAATGACCCTTAGAAAAATCTGAGGATGGGTGACCTTAAGGGAAGTTCACTCTCTTATCGAGTTTCTACAAAAATTGGGTAAGGGTGTGACATTAAGTACACTCTAACTTGATTAAATTGTATCCTTATATGTTTATGAAACATAAGAGATTATATATGTTGATATAAGTTTAGAAGAAAATATTAAAAGGATAAACATATGATAATTTAGAGCTACCCTTAAATACGGGTAAGCAAACTAATACTTAGATTCTTTTTAATATGATCTATAAGTTTTCATGCATTTGTCTTATTTTAATTCTTAAGCTCATTATCTCGATTTTTGTAAGAAAGATGCGTTGTGATAATTGTTATGACATTTTTGTATGGTTCAAAATTATCATGCTAGAAAAGAATAATTGGTGTTTTCTAGTTTAGATTTCTTTTGTTAAATGCTTCGATTTAAAAAGTTAAGGGAAATGCAATTATTATGGAATAATTCATCATTACATTATTAGAGGCTAAGGAAAGAAATTGTTAGTTAGTGAACAAAGTATGGCTGAAATTTCATGTTTAATCAATTTGAATAATTTAATTAAATTCTCATGATTAAACATCTAAAATAATATTTACAGTGCAAATTATGACCTTCAGTTGAATAATGGCATAGTATGATTTCTAAATGTTTTGTTCACTTAGGAATATACTTGGGCATAAATGAATGGAAGATGTAACATGAAATATATTTAATTTTGTGGATGATTGGAGTTTTTAAATAAATAGGTTTTGATCAAGTGGTCTTAACTCTTGTTTATTTATGCTATATGAGTTTTATATGTTATAGGATAAACCTTAGAATACATGTAATGGACAAATTGCGAAGTCTAACTTTGTGTCTTACATTAGCTAAAATATGTAATCAATGAGGACCTTTGCATTTGTTATAATAGTTACAAAAAGTGAGACTTAAGAAATTAAAATTATTTACTAGAATTAAAGTGAATTATTTGCATTATGGAATTTAAGTACACAAAGCATGATATATTGTAAGAATTTGGCTTAATGAGTGCATGGACATAGAGTTGAAATGGCATGCTCAATAAAGTAAGTATTTATACTATGAGTTTGCTCATGAAGTGCTATTTATGTGAATGTAAATAGTGGGTTCTAACACCCCTTACCCGATCCACCACTGGCCTAAATAATAGATATCATGTTGCTATCTCATTATCTTCATAAAACCCTTCCTATGATTATATAAATTGACTTTTTACTAATATGCATATTAGTTATTTTACCAAATTAGTTGTGAGTTATGCCCTGACAAAAATTTGGTAGCATAACAGCTATCCGAGTTGAAAAACCAAAAATTTGAACCTTCAAAAAGAATACATCTATAATACTTTATGCCATCACCACATCACAATGGATCCTTCTAATCCTCTAAGATACTTTCACCAGCCATGTCACACACAAATATCTCTATCATCACATTATCAAGTTCATACATGCACAGGATATATGTCTCACAAGCATTTACATTACATAACCTATTTATAATAATTACAAAACATAATAAAATGTGTCTCTATGATTGAGCTCAACCCTTCTATACATGAGTGCCTCTAGATGAAACTATGTACTTGAAATACCCTATATATATATATATATATATATATATATACACACACACACACACCTTATTAAAGTCTGGCTGCTACACTGCTGGTTAAGGCCAAGGTACAACCTATTATCACCTACTTACACATCAAAAAAATTGACACGCTAAGCATGCTCTTAGTAGTGAATTTAATGAAACATGTATTGCACTATACGCATATGCATGATACAAACATACAAGACATCCCAATCCTTCATACATGTCCTACCATCATTTATATGCTACCATTTATTTAATTAATTTACTCATGCAATAGTGTGTCTAAATTACAGTTTTACTAGTTATAATTAACCAAACTTAATTTAATATTTCATTATCTTATTACCATTTAAATGATAAGACAATTCATTTTTAATCTTATTTTATATTATCTATTTTATCTTAAGGCCCATACTCAAGAGATAACTCTTTAAACACTGGATAATAGGCATGACACACCTTACCCAATTCGATTTTCAGACCCAAATAAGGAAAATGCACACAAACACATTACCAAACTCGTAACATTATAACTCTTTACAAACATGATTAAATCATTCTTAACAAAATGTTTATTTTATAAAAATACGAGTTTGCAAAATTTTTTTAAACACTAGTTACATTCCATATTTCGAAATCCTTGTGTCGAAAATCCAATAGTGTAACGGCTGTACCGAGACACTATCCCAAATGTGAATAGTAACCTACAATATAAAAAGCACTTCTATAAACAAATCTATCTCATTCTTAACTTCAGGTGATCCTTCTAGTTACTCTAAACAACACACAACATCAACATTAGCACAATCATGCAAGAAGAGATATCACACAACAAAAACATTTCAAGCATACTTTAACATGAGTGTAAACATTTTAAAATAGTTAATTACAATACAAAACATGATTTAGGCCCATTTCCTATTCAATTTCATCATATGAGTGCTTTTTATTTTTTACATAAAAAATATACATATACAAAATATTCCAAAAGAATCTTCTTTCTCTTGATAACTTAGAGACCCGAGGTTTTCAGCTCAAATTGTCTCCTTACCTACACATCGCAAAAATAGGTAATGCACCAAGCAATAGTTTAGTGGTGTAATCGAAATAACTTATGAATTATGCCATAAACATTATACATTCGTATGTCCATTCATTCACATGCCAATAATCACATGATATGCATAAGTCATAATTACTGTGTATGTGACACCCTTCGCCCGACCCATTCATCAAACTCGAATAGAGGACACTGCACAAAAATTGATATCATCTTTTTCGATTTCGCTATCCAAAAATTCATTATAATATAAAACTTTTGTTACTTAAAATATCTCCTAACTTAAGGAGTTGTAAAAACTCTAAAACTCCTTTGACACATTTTACAAGGCAAACTAATGGGGTTATCGTCTTGAAAATCCAATAGCATAATGGCTGTATCGAGACACTATCCCAAATAGTAAACCTACAAAATAAGCACTTCTATAACCTCATATCACTCAATCAACTTCAATAAACCCTCCTGGTCCCCCAATCAACACAATATATTTCTCAGCCTATTTTCGTCATATTTGTCATTCATATCATATGCAGCCTAAGGCTATTATCATGTATTAATAATTATATCATGTACATCTCATTTTGCACCTTAGATCACATACACTTTACAATTTACACTTTACATCTAACTTTACTTAGCCTAACTTACATTAACAACATTACTAATACATTAATATGACTATTACATAACTCATGAGAGCTTTGAAATACATATAAATAGCGTCTTACATTACAACTTCAAAATCGATTACATTTGCATGCCATTTTTCTCTCTATAGGTTTACCCAAAAGCCTCAAAATTATTCCCGATAGAATTCTTCGAATAGCTAACTCCTTTCTTTTAGTGTCCTTCCCTATCAATTGCCCCTACCTATGCAACAGCAGAAAGCTAGTACGTTAATTGAGACGCTCAGTGGTGTATTCAATAGAATATATATATACATATATATATACATATATATATATATATATTTATTTATTTATATGCACATATACATTTAAAATAGTCATGCCTATATATATATATATATATATAAGCAATAATGTTATTATACATTTATTTCATATGCCAATTTAATTATGTATTTGCTCATTCTTGAAATATACAAAATGCTTACACGTATGTACTCACAATGTTACTCGATATGCCATAAAACATCCTTACTATGCATTTTTGTCACCCAACATGCATTCGGTCACAATTACACACCAATGGGATTATTTTCACATGGTCATCATGCAAATGCCATAAGTAATGCATATGCTTAAAAGTTTAAAATCATTGCACCTAGCATGCATTATTTTGACATAATAAGCTCATATGTTTAGAAAAGACATTTATGATTTATAACAACATCAATAAGCAATATTATGCTCATATCTCATCATACGTGTATATTTCATTATAGTTTAAACTTGAAATTTC
>CANXYI010251151.1:0-18472 GCA_948208565.1 Hura crepitans | reverse complement strand
CCAGTAGTATCATGGGCAATTAATACATTCTTTCATTGTTCATTGGTTCCAAGATTAAAAGGATTAGTTTTAATGCAATTAATGTCAAAAAATGCTCATGTAATGATAATTTGTATGTATATTACTATCTGGAGAAAGATCACATAAATAAACAAATTCATAATTGATCTTTTTAAAAAGTAAATCATTTACCTCAAAAAGGTCACAAAGATACAATTCATCTATAAATAAATTAGAACTTTCTAGCTCAAGCATGTCCTCTAAGAGGGCAAGTTAAACTTCTTCAGTAGCTAGCGGCTTCAGGAATACTTCCTTTATCCACTGAACTTGAGTAAGATGCCCTGATTCCCAATCCATAACATCAGTGAAAATTTCAAATCCATGCATGTAGCGTCCTTTTATTATGGTGGGTTTTGGGGTCTCATCATACTTGATACCCTTCTATTTGACAAAATAATCTTCTAATGATCTGCCCTATCTTAGGTTATCTTCTTTACTTGGATCATAGCCTAACCCCCTTGTATCCTTCTGGTTAAGTAGTTGTAGAGGTTCAGTGATACCTTGTAAGTTTTTCCCTAAACCAACTCTCAGAAAGAAATCCATCCACTTCATCATTTTGGACACAGCCAGGTCTATGTAATCCTCATAAATCCCCATAACATGGAATCCATTAAAAGGCTAATTGGCGATAGCTAGAGTGGAGACATCATGATTGACTTTGGCCTTTTTGGTAACGATGTTGCCTTTATGTGGGAACTTAATTATTTAATGTAGAGTTGAGGGAACTCCTCCTAGCTTATAGAACTAAAGCCTTCCTAATAGGATAAAGAAGGCAGCAAGTTTGTCAATAGCTATGAACTCTACTTCATCAATGACTAGTCCCACCTGTACCTTGACTGTAAAAAACCCTTCGACTTGTTTTCTAGTGTCATTATAGGCTTTTATAGTGATACTAGAGGGTAATAAGTCCTCTTTCTTGATTCCCAAACTAGCTAGGATCTTGGCAGGGCAAACATAAAAGGGAGGAGCCATCATCTACCATTGCACAACCCGTTTTCTTCCCATTCACTTTGGCTTTGATAAAGAGGGGTCTATTGTGCTCCCTTCCTTCTAAAGGTAAATCTATGTTTGAAAATGTAATGAGGCCCATATTGCCTATTTTCATCACTTTTACAAGCTCATTTGATGTAGTAGTTATGGAAATAGCAACTTGGCCCAAGGCTTCAACTACCTTTTTCCTATGGTCTTTAGATGACATATACAAATCCCAGATGCTGATGTTGGCTTAAGTCTTCTTAAGCTACTTTAACACCTCCTCGTGCTTATCTATTCCAAATTTAGGTTCTATTTTTGGGTAGGATTCGACAATTCTTCTTTACTCTTTCTACAATTTATCCCTCAACCCATATTGGCTCTCTCTTACCCTCTTCAAAATCCTCATCAGAAGATTCATCCAAGAAATTCTTGCTCTCTCCAGCCTCACGGTCACTCTCACTATCCTAAAAACTAGTCATTTGGATTGATTCGCTCACCCTCACTCCTACTTCTATAGCTAGGTCAGACCTATAAATTTCCCTAAGCACATACTCTTCGGGTAATCCAGACTTTAAGGACATATGTGATGTGATGTTTTGGCAAAGGGTTATATGAAGTTTTCAAGTCAGGGATCTATTTTGAATTGATAAGATCTTGGATAGCTCCCCTGAGGAGTTTATAGTTGTCTATAAGGCATCCAATTCTCTGATGATAAACACAATACTAATCATGCCCATGATTGGGGGGTAATGTACCATTGAATGGTTGGTGTGGAAGTAGCTATAGCATCCTTCTTTAGTGAGCTTCTTCAAACACCATGATAAGGATTTACCCAGATTTGAGTACCTATGGCCTTAAACTGCATGCACCTCGGTAGCCTTAGTAGAACTACTAGTATTTCCACCTGCAAAAGTAAGATTATTGTTCGATCTCTTGTAACCTTTATTTTAATATCCGGCTTTAAGGTCAATAGCAATATCTTTCAACTACTCCTAGGTAGCAATGCCTTTAGCAATAAGCCTATTATTCATATAACTATTGGCATTGTTGATGAACATTTTGATTTGGTCAATATCTTCAGGCTTATTTCTCATCTTCAGGATCTTTTCCCTTTACCTCTAGAGATAGTCAGAAAAACTCTCATTGGGCTTCTACTTAATCAACTCTAAATCTTTCAAGGTAATCTCAATGTTGGCATTATTGGCATATTGCTTGTTGAATGCTCTTGCCAACTCATTCCAGTCCTCTTTTGCCCTTTTTTCTTAATAGTGGTACCAATCAAAAGCCTAGCCTATGAGAGACATGCTAAATAGGCTCACAATCTGCTCTTCTATCAGATGGGTAGCTCTCATGGCTGCTATATACTATTTCAGGTGGGTATGAGGATTTGAAGCTCCATCAAACTTGCTCAAATTAGGTATCTTGAACTTTTGAGGCATAGAGTGATCGAGCCTTAAACTGATGTCATCTAGGTCAATATCTTTGCCCTCAATTACCAATTGAGACATGGCCTCCATCTTTTCATTTAACTTCTTTACCTGATCATTTTTAGGTGCCTTAGGAGGGGGTACTCTCTTATAAGCCTTTACCACCTGTGGTATCTCATCATCAAATGACTAGTCATCCCTAGGCTCTTCTACTATCTCCTTCCCCTTATTGGTGCTGAAAGTCTGCCCTACCTCTTATGGATTCTGCATATGGGATAAAGCATTGGTAGCTAGTGCCATCATTCTCCTTTCCATCTCAGCCATTACTTTAATGAACATGGCCTTAGTCATGTACTCATCAGAAGATATGGTTCCTCGCTTAGGTTGTATAGGTGTTTTCGTACTAATCTTGCTGAGGCACTTCCTTACTTTCTTCCACTGACCAGTAAGTGAAGGATCAATAGTGGCTAAACAAAAAAAGGGGGTTAAATGTGATGCATGTACAGTATAAGATATGAGATATGAATGATGCATGATATGCAAATGCATGTTCATGATGCAAGAAAGACAAAAACATATAATAGTCCTTCCAACCTTATTACGCCCACACTCATGGTCTTAGTCATTCTCCCTAGAGAGGCTTACCTAAACATCATCAGGGGATGCATAGGTTCGAACATGGGCTTGATTAGGCTTAATAACCTCTCGTATTTGAAGTGTAAGAAGAATGGTGACCTTAAGACATTTATATCTTATTTGATGTGAAATTATAGTGGGTCCACCCTAAACAAAAAGGCATAATGGGCTTGCCCCCATTTCAAATAAGGATAAATATAATTAGGTCTATATAGCAATCAGAAATGCAATTGCACACACTTAGGGTCATGTAACCTAGGGGATGTTGCTAAGCTTAACTACATAGGTTCATTATTTTAGTAAAAAGGCTTATCAGCTCCCACAAGCAGAGGTCCCTCCTAACGGGTCTTTCCAATCAAGGACAATAGTGATTGATTAGTTCACCTTTTAATATACTCATAGGTATGAGGCTTGTGAGTGATGGATATGCTAGCACTTCTCTATTCTTCAATGAAAAATAGAGTTATGGTTCACAACACCATCCAGGGTAAAAGGGACATAATTTATAAAAAGTGTAAGGCATGAGATTGATAAAAATTAGAATATTTGGATGATATATTATTTAGGCACTTTTATATTAAAATTTTTTATCCTTAGTGGAGTTGCCACTTTAGAGATTATGATATTTTTACTGGGGACGAGAGTGGTTAATGGAGTTGCCACTTAGCCTCTACACCAAGACCTCTTATCTTTTGTAATAAAAAGGTTTAGAATTTCAGATCTTATTTATGCCCTAATAATATGTTGTCTATGTATATTTTAACATTTATCAGTCCCTTATCAATCAAGCATGCATCATTCTTAATTTAAACTCTATCACTTTTTCATGTAAGAAAGTAAATTGCAATATTTATGAAATATAATACATATATATACATCCAGAAAATGGGTCATTCATTATTTGTTAATTAACCTGATAACTACCATAATTCCATTGGAACTAGCGGTAATTGCCCAACTCCCATCTCTAGGAGATTGGCTTTTATTGAAATACACTTAGTGATTGTGACTTTTGATTAAGGAAATACAAATCCATTTTATTAGAAAACACCGGTTAATTGTGTAAAAAATAGTTTAATATGGAGTTAGGTTTTAGCACACAAAACAAGTTGTTTACTAACTATTACAATCCCAAAATAAACAATAAAGGGTAAATGGCATAGAACCAAAGAGATAAATTATGGCACTAAAATGGTCTCGATTTTACATCACTTGGTCTGTGTGAACATTAAAGAGGTCTATTCTTAGTCCGGGTGGACCATCCAAAGGGAAAGGTTAAGTCCATTCCATCTTTCTATCCAGCGAGGGAACTTAATCGATAACTCAAAAAACAACAAAGCCAAATGAGGTTAGATCGGGGCTATATGAGCATTGGTGCATGACAAATAGAATATGAACATATCTAAGGGCTATCGTTTATGCAAACAAAGCATACTCTAAAGAGCTATCATACAATTCATCATGTATAAGTTTGTGCAGATGTATAGCTTTTGTGATAAGGAGTCCGTGTGGACTACCTTTTTGTCTTATACATGCAATCACATGCTTTCAATATTAACATATGAATATATTGATTCACATCAATCAACTATCATATAGCAAAGTGCCTTGAAATATAAGATCATACTTACTAGATGTAGGGCTGTGCAGACTAGTTTGCCATATTCACATAAAAAGGAGAAGGCCATATGGACTAATCTATCATGCTTATGCCTAAAGGAACTAAGTTTGTGCAGACCTAATCATGCATATAATGAAATTCATTTGATGATCATTAACATCATGCAATATACTTAAAATTGGCTATAAGAATCAATTCCATATCCAATATATCATTATGATGGCCTACTCATCATGGATAGAAGTGAGGATAACAATGTACCACCTCACTTGTACCTACAGGATATCAAAAAACTTTTAATAGACCTCAAACATTACCTGAACAAGAAGTCTCTTCAAACAATAGCACAAAAGGCTTAAGCTTTAGGAGAAGATGGTTTGAGTTACTTCTAATTCATGCTCTCTAACCTTTTAAATGCTTTTTGCCATTTTAAGGTGTATTTTTAGTTACAATTTTTTAGCCTCCTTTTTTCTTTAGGAATTGATGTAGAGAAGTAATTATACTTAGTCTCTTTAGGTTTTCCTATTTTCATCTAGAAAGGAGTCCCAATCTATAAAGGATTTTAGCTTCTAGAATGAATAGGTAAGATTCTTCCTTCGAAGCGTTTTTTAGGTCGACAAGTCTGTGTGGACTTATCCATGCTAGTCTATGCAAACTAGGCATTTTGGCATGCTAGTCTGTGTGCTAAATCTTGGCCTGTTCATATAGTTAGTCTATGTGGACATTGTTTATAAGGTCCGTGCTGACTTACCTCTTGATGACTTTGTGCTATGCTTGAGAGTTTGCCTCTAGCTATCATCATAGGTCAAGGGTGAGGTGTCTATATCAGGATTCATGACCTTATATATGCCAATATATCAATTTTATGAATATTAAACTCCCTATTATAACATATATGTCATACACTTAGCTTTAACCTGTCATTATAGCATAAACATCAATGTCACACCTAATGGATATTTTAGTTGCAATTTCCATTACTTTATGTTTAACTTATGCCCATACTAAGAAGACAACTATCTAAGGCTGGATAGTAGATACCATTGACATGAAGGCACTCGCACCCATAGGTATGTAAAATAAGTAGCCCGAAGGCACTCACACTTGAGGGTATGTCTAAGTGGCATATAGGCACTCGCATCCATAGATACATAAAATAAGTGGCCTGAAGGCACTCACACCCAAAGGTACATAAAACAATTGGCCCGAAGGCACTCATGCCCATCGACATGTAGACATTGACTCATAGGTCTCATACCCAAAGGTAAGCATGGTAGCTATTAAATCCTAGTTAGCTGGTCAACCTACCCAAAATAGGTCGTCTAAATGTATAGGCATCATTAAACTTATTAATTTAGCTCATTTTAGTTATTTTCCATATATATCATTATTTATGCTTTTACATAAATAAATAAGACAACTTGCCTATTTTGCCCCTTAATGAGGCCTAAACACTCATGCTAAGCAACATATGTCACATAATAGATAGCATAGACAAAATTAGGCTTACATAAGCTCAAAAACACTAAAAGGTCATATAGCTTAGGTTTAAAAGCTATAAATTACATCCGGCATCATAATCATGTATTATACCCTTACTTTTAATATTAACATGCATTATAATATCTAATACACCATAGTTATGCATAATGAATAGTTTTCACACTAATAGCCATTTTACACATTTTATCGATATTTAAAAATATGCATATTTTATATGGCTATATACATGGCAATAAACCTTACAACATTTAAGAAAGCATTCGGCCATCCCTAAGCACACACACATATCATAGACATCACATATGCCCATACAAAATGGCACTTAAGCATAAAACAAAATATTCAAGTCATTTCCATACACAAGTCACGAATATGTATATATGGCTCACGTGTATGAAATTCGGCCTCTACATACCTAAGGCTATGAAATCATACACACATACACAATTTTCAATTTTAAATCATGTTAGATGCTTAATAACACATCCAAATACTTCAAATTGATTATACATAATTACAAAGCATCAATACCGTATAATGGCATTATATGTTCATATTACTGTATATATGAGCATGTCATCATTCAATAATCATTCAGCCAACATACTTTTAACAAATGTATCTCATTCATGCCACATATCAACATCCATTAAGGATGCTCATACGTGTACATATTAACTAAATACAACATCATCAAACACATAAATTTGCATAATAATTATATTTCTTGATTTCACCAAAAATATGCATTTCACATGCATAACATGTTCTGTGCCATCACTTTACATATATACAATATTCAACAATCATATATTTACCTACCATTACATTTATTAGGCATTATAATAATTAATAACATTTATTACTATTATGTAACTATATGGACATATTAAACTTCATGCATTTTAACTCAAGTTAAAAATATCTTATAAATACTCTTTTGTTCACTTGTGGAACCTAGGAAAAGTACAAAAACTAAAAAAAATTACCTGAATGTTAGATGAGCACTATTCACCATGGGAGGGAAATCGAGATTCCTCCTAAGATACTCCCCCAAACTAAGACTTCTTAATGTCTACAGGTTTTGGGTTGGGTTGCTCTATCAATCAAGACATATTTTTAAGGGTGGGTTGGTGTGTGGAGGAAGAAAAATGAAAGAGGGAGGAAGAGAAAGAGTATCAGCTTGGAAGGAATGGTCAAGGGTGATTTGGATAGAATATGAGGGAATAGGAGGAAAAGGGTATTTATAGTTTTTTAAAATTATATTCCCCAAAATTTTGTAAAATTTTTATCCCTTCTCGAAAAACTAAAATTCCTTTATTTCTATTCCCAAAATTAGATAAATTCCTTTTCTAAATTCCCTTAAAACCTTGAGCCCAAAAAATGAAAAAGAATCCAAAAAATTACTATATTTTCTTTCCTAAAAATTAAGTAATAATACTTCTCGATCTTAGAAAATTTTGATTCTAAGGCCAACAGACTATTTAGAATATTGGAGCATCAATTTGTAACATTTTCATATTATTTTGAGCAACTTTTGAATTATTTTACGATTCAGCTTTGCCTGTGGTACTATTCATAGGACACTACCTTAAAATGTTATTTAGCATTTTTAACCATTCAAATGACTATGAATTGGCTTCAAACTTTGCCCAAAATTCTCTCATAATTAATATTCCCTGTCGGTATGCTTAGTGCGACTCGAGTTTTAGGAAGCACTATTCATCCTGGGAAGTACTATTCACGCGAGCCAAGATTTTCGGGTTGTTACATTTCTTCCCTTTTTTGAAAAGATGTCATCCTTGACATACCTGATCAAAAGATATATGGATATTGCTCCCTCATTTGATCTTCAATGTCCCACATTGCTTATTCTATGCAATGATGATGCCACAAAACCTTCACTAATGGCACTATTTTGTTCCATAACTCCTTAACCTATCCGATTAAGATACTAATAGGTTCTTCCTTATATGAAAAGTCTAGTCATATCTCCATTTCCTCACCTATCAACACATGTGAAGGGTTCGATCTGTACCTTATCAGCATTGAGACATGAAAAATATCATGAATTTGCTATAACTCTAGAGGTAAAGCTAGTCTATAGGCCAATGGACCCACAAGTTTTGTGATCTCGTATGGTTTAATAAACCTCAGACTCAATTTTCCTTCCATAAAAAACCTCAACACCTTTTTCCATAAAGATACCTTGAGAAATACCTTGTCATTGACTTTATACTTGATGTCCCTTCTTTTTAAATTCGCATAGGATTTCTATCTATCTAAAGCAACCTTTAGCCTTTCTTTGATAATCTTTACCTTTTCTTCAACATCTTTAACCAAATCTGGTCCCATAAGCTTGTGATCACTTAGTTTGCTCTAATATAAAGAAGTTCTGCATCATTTCCCATACAATGCCTCATACGGAGCCATACCAAGGCTTGTTTGGTAATTGTTATTATAAGTGAATTTTGCTTAATAGATATACTTATCCCAATTGTCCTTAACCTCTATTACACATGCTCGGAGCATATCCTCAAGCACCTGAATAATCCTCTTTGACTATCTATTTGTTTGAGGTAGAATAGCTATGCTAAAACTACACCTAGTTTTGAAAGCAATATAAAGCTTCCTCCAAAATCTTGATGTAAAGCAGGGATCTCTATTTGAAATGATAGAAGAAGACACTCAATGAAGCCTAACTATCTCATCAACATACAGCTCTGCCAACTTTTCCAAGGAAAAATTCTTTCTCATTAGAATGAAGTGACCTGACTTAGTCATTCTATTGACCACCATCTAGATAGAAACATGCTTGTTCCTATTCATCGGTAGTCAAATAGTAAAGTTTATAGTGACTCGATCCCATTTCCATTCTAGAATTACTACGCGATATAGCAAACTAGAAGGAACTTGATGTTCTGCCTTCACCTATAGACAAGTGAGGTATCTTATCACATAATTAGCTACATCTCTCTTCATACCAGGCAATCAATAGATCATCTTTAAATCCCAGTACATCTTAATACTGCCAGGATATATAGCATATGTGCATTGTGCACTTTTTATAGAATTTGCTATCTCAAATCTTCCTTATCTAGCATAGAAAGGCATTCATGATAATATAAACAACTGTCTTCCTTAATCACAATCTTGGTGGACTTTCCCTCTTAAATTATACTCATGATACTCTGAAGCCTATAATCATCCTTTTACGAATATTTCACTAACTAAATCAAACATGGCTTGACTTGTTGATCAACTAACAAACCACTATCATCTTGCAGCTTCAAACTGATATACATCATCTTCAAAGTTGACATAAACTTCTTACTTAAGGCATTCGTAACCATAATACCCTTACAATTATGGTAATCAATAAGGCAATCATAATCCTTGATTAACTCTATCCATCTCCTTTGCCTTAAGTTTAACTCTTTATGTGTCAGCAGATACTTTAAACTCTTATGGTCAATGAAAACATAGCACTTTTCCCCATAAAGATAATGCCTCTATATCTTTAAAGCAAACACAATAGCTATGGGCTCTAAATCATAAGTCGGGTAGTTTTTCTCATGAGGTTTCAATTATTATGAAGCATTAATAATAACTTTGCCATCCTACATAAGTACACATCCTAACACATTTAGTGAAGCATCACTGTATATGGTGACCACTTTTCCTTACGCTGGCTAAAACAAAATCAAAGCCTCTGTCAATAAACTATTGAGCTTATCAAAACTCTCCTAACATCTACTATCCCACTCAAACTTCACATCTTTCCTTAGAAGACGTGTCATAGGGCTTACAATCAAAGAAAACCCCTTCACAAACCTTTTGTAATATCTAGCCAAACCCAAGAAACTCCTAATCTTAGTTATATTCCTAGGTGGCTTACATTCCATGATAGCTTGAATATTGTTAGGATTAACCTGTATGCCTTCCATCGAAGCTATATGCCCCAAAAATAATACTTCCTCTACCCAAAATTCACATTTGCTAAGCTTAACATAGAGCTTCTTATCTCTCAAGATCTGTAAAACTGTCTATAAATGCTTCCCATGCTCTTCTCAATTCTTGGAATACACAAGTATGTCATTAATGAAGACGACAATAAACTGATCTAAAAATGGCTTGAAGATCTAGTTCATAAGATCTATGAATATCATCGGTGCATTAGTCAACCTAAAAGGCATCACTAGGAACTCGTAGTGACCATATCTAGTTTTGAAAGCCATCTTATGTATGTCTACCTTTTTTACTCTCAATTGATAATACTCGGATCTAAGATCAATCTTAGAGAAGACACTTGCCCCTTTAAGCTGATAAAAAACATCATCCATCCTAGGTAAAGGATACTTGTTCTTGATGCTGACTTTGTTTAACTACCTATAATCCATACAAAGTCTCAAAGAACCATCCTTTTTTTTGACAAATAGAATCGGTACTCCCTATGGTGAAACACTTGGTCTAACGAAACCTTTGTCAAGAAACTCTCATAATTTTATCTTTAACTTTTTCAATTCTATAGGAGGCATTCTATACGGAGCTATAGAAACTGGTATTGTGCTGGGCATCACCTTAATGGCAAATTCTATCTCCTGTTCTAGTGGTAATCCAAGTAATTGATATGGGAAAACATCCTCAAACTTAGCCATAATAGGAACTAACTTGCTTCTGATAATTCCCTTTTGGTGTCAACCATATATGTAAGGTAGGCTTGATAACCCTTTCGTATCATCTTTCTAGCCACAACTGCTGATACTATCTTAGTCAGGTAATATGATCTTTCACCCATCACTATCACTTTTGACCCATCACTAGCTTGTAATGTGATCCTTTTCCTCTTGTAATCCACTATGGCATGATGCTTAGACAACTAATCTATACCTAAGACAAGATTGAACTCATTGAATGATAATTTAATGAGATCCACTAAGAAAACATGTCTTTGTGCTGACAAAGGACAATCTTTGAAGACCTTATTCATTATGATGTGCTTTCCTATAAGATTGCTAACCATTATATCAAAACCAAGGTCATCTAACATTAAACTATGTCTATAACCAGTGTTGTGTAGATATATGAGTGTGTGGACCCCAGTTCTATCAGTGCTAAAGCAGGTAAATCAAACATATTAAATATACTTGCTATAACATCAATGCCATTTGCTTTCTCTCTAGCCCGGATGGCATACTGCCTGGCTAGAGCTCTACTCTCTAACTTGTCCTTCTAACTTGCCCTAGCTCTACTACTAGTATCTCTCTTATCCAACTTCTGTGAAGAGTTATACGATCTCACTGGGCAATCTCTTTATAAATGGTCCCTAGAGCCATAACCCTAGCAAACTCCTAGTGTAACTTTCTAGTAGACACCTTTGTGCCTCTTGTGGCAAGTCTCATAAGCTAGTGTAGAAGCACTACCAGCTATGGATCTAGGAGCACCTGATGTCTAAGTCTATGCTCTAGAACCCTATTTTAACCTCTGAGATCGATCTAACTTCTTGCCCTGCTAATGCTTAGACTAACCCCCCTTTATGTTTTTTTTATCTATAGTAATATTAGAACTACCTTTTCCTTAGCTAAATGACCTCTTCTTGAAGCTATCTCTCTTCTACCTCAGTTGATTCACGATCTCTATGGTATGAGAAGCTACTATCATGGCTGAAAAATACTTGATTTGCATCAGAGCAACCTATTGCATAATGTCTAGATTCTCAAACTTCTTATAGCAATCTTCCTCTATTGCCACCACTACCTTAGCATATCTATTCAAGCAAGCAAACTCCTTCTCATAGTCAAATATGGTCCTATGTTTCTACCTCAGATCCATAAACTCCTAGTATTTCTAATCTAGGTAAGACTCAGTTATGTACTTCTTCTTGAATTCTTTAATAAAGAACTCCCATGTAAGATCATTAGCTATTTTATGCTCTGTAATAACCTCCCACCACTTTAAAGCTTCCTCCAATAGCATAAAAGGAATGCACACAGTATACTCCTCCTAAAAACACTTTAATTGTTGCATAATCCGAAGCATCTGACCTAGCTAATACTCACCTCTACTCCACTCATCTAGCTCTTCACCCTTAAAATACATAGCTCTATTCTTTAGCAACCATTCTATGTACATCTTTTAAAAAGCCTACTGCTCTTAAGGTACCATAGGCGGAGCAGTGTGTATTATATCAATTGTAGCAAACATAGCCATAGCAGTCATAGTAGCCATTGTTGCCAGTCTGAAAGACTCCAACATAGTCTTTAGCCAAGTCGGTTGACCCTACTGACCATGTGCAGCATGTCTAGCATCACTGAAGGTCACATGTTCTAGTTGTGCCCCTCCTTGTGCAACAGTCATATGAGCATGGCTCTCTACTTCTTCCTCTTTGCTTTAGGTCGTACTACAACTCATCTTAGTATCTGTAGGTAAGAGAAATAAATTATGACCCTTACATATAATAGTATTATTATGTAAATGTACCACAACTCCTATAGTGCTTTTGTGTAACCCATAAGTTTACGGGAAAGCCTAAATCAGAGCTCTCATACCACTAAGTGTGCTGCCCTTTACCCAAACTGTACTTTGACTTTGAGTAAAGAGCATGCACACATACCAGTATCTAATTTCACTACCCATAAAACCCAAACAAATTAAAACTTTGATTAATTTAATAATTTCTTTATTTGTGGTGTTGTAAAAACACTAAAAACCATTTTGGCATGCTTTACAAGGCAATTTTTGGCATTATTATGTCAAATTCGATAGCATAACGAATGTACTAGGACACTTTCCCAAATAGTAACCTATTAAAAACACTTCTATAAAGACATAAAACACATCTCAACTCCAAATAGGTCCTCCTAACCCTCTAAACTCAATAGAACAACATAGAGCCTTAGGCTCAACATCAAACAACATTCTCACATGCAATATATTATCACACAAATCATTTGAGAGAAATAAAACTTTTAAAATAATATAGTTTTAGTTACAAAAACCAACCAAAGTTATAAATTAGCCCTAATCCCTTTAGAATCACAAGAGCACACTATCAATATTACATTTACATCAATACACTATTACAATATGATCAAAATACCCATATAGGGGCTATCTTTAAAAGTCTCATGTGGTGCAAAAGCTTTAGCTCTAATTTGATGCTCTATTACTTATGCATCGCAAATAAGCAATGCGCTAAGCTTTCGCTTAGTGGTGTAATAACTTTAACTTGAAAATAATAGTTTAAGCATGTATTATTGCAATATATGTCAGTGAACCATTTAAAAATTCATACATATGAACACAATATGAATATCTCAAAATTTATACATTTTTTATGCATATACTTACCTTTAAAAGCACAAAGCTACAAGATGCCTATATTCACAACAAAATTGTTCTCATTATACTTAAAATAAACCATAATCATGATCTGTTCATATATCATCCAAGATGTGTTCATATATCATCCAAAACATACTTACACTTAAATACACATTGATACAAGTGTGATAACATACATTTTGAACTATAACCCTACATATTCACCATTTCTACTTGTGTTGAGATTCATGACCTTATATATGCCAATGCATCATTTTTATGAATATTAGACTCCATATTATACCATATAAATCATACACTTAGCTTTAACCCATCATTATATCATAAACATTAATGTCACACCTAATACATCATTTGTCACAATTACCATTATTTTATGTTTAACTTATGTCGATACTAAGAAGGCAACTATCCAAGGCTAGATAGTGGATACCATTAGATTAAAGGCATTCACACTCGAAGGTACATAGAACAAGCGGCATGAAGGCACTCGTACTCGAGGGTACATCCAAGTGGCACGTAGGCACTGACATCCACATATACATAGAACAAGAAGCCCGAAGGCACTCACACTTGAAGGTATACAAAACAAGCAGCTTAAGGGCACTAATGCCAATCGACACATAGACATTGACCCGTTGGTCTTATACACGAAGGTAAGCATGACATCTACAAAATCCTAGTTAACCTATCAACCTATCCAAACTAGGTTGTCTAAATGTATAGGCTTCATCAAACTCATTAATTTATCTCATTTTAGTTATTTTCTGGTTATATCATTATTTATCCTTTTACTTGCATAAAATAGTGACCTTGGCAATTTCACACCTTAGTGAGGCCTAATCTCTCATGCTAAGTAGCATGTGTTACATAATACATAACATAGCCAAAATTAGGCTTATATAAGCTAAAAAAACACCAAAAGGTCACATAGCTTTGGTGTAAAAGCTAGAAATATCATCTGGCATCATAATCACATGTTATACCATTACTTTCATTATTAACATACAATATAATATCTAATGTACCATGGTTATACAAAATGATCACATTTCACACTAATAGCCATTTTACACATTTTATCAGTATTTAACAATATTCATATTTTTTATGGCTATATACATGGCAATAAACCTTACAACATTCAAGTTGGCATTTGGCCATCCCTAAGCACACACATATATCATAGACAGCATATATGCCTATATGTAATGACATTAAAGCACAAAACATAATATTCAAGTCATTTTTGTACACAAGTCATGAACACACATATATAGCTCACATGTATGAAATTCTACCTCCACATACCCAAGGCTATTAAATCATGCACACATACACATCTTACAATTTCAAATCATGCTTAGATGCTTAATAGCACATCCAAATACTTCAAACTAATTATACATAATTATATAGCATCAATACTGTATAATGGCAATATATGGTCATATTACTACATATATGACCATGTCATCATTCAATGATCATTTGACCAACATACTTTCACCAAATACATCTCATTCATGCCTCATATCAACATCCATTAAGGATACACATACATGTACATATTAAATACATACAACATCGACAAATGCATAAATTTGCATAATACATATATTTCTTGATTTCACAAAAAATTTGCATTTTCACACGCATAACACGTTCTCTGCCATCACATTACATATATATAACGTCCAATAATCATATTTTTACCAACCATTACATTTATTAGGCATTATATTAATTAATAATATTCATTGCTATAACATAACTATACGGACATATTCAAATTCATGCATTTTAACTCAAATTAATTTGATTATGCACACTAAAATAGGTCATCAAGGATGCCTGATACTCTCTTAGGCCTTTTCCTTAGCCTGGGAAGCTCAGTTAGAGTTTTTGCTTATGAATACAAATAGGTTTTATTTTTAAAATTTTGTATAAAATCATAAAAAAAATCATAAAATTAAAATAAGCCTATAAATACTCTCTTGGGCACCTGAAGAGCATAGGAAAAATACCAAAAAAAATTACCTCAATGTCAGTTGAGCACTATTCACCTCAAGAGGGAAATCGAGATTCCTCTTGAGATACTCCACCAAATTATGACTTCTTAGTGTCTATGAGTTTAGCTCAAGTTGCTCTATCTATCAAGACCAATTTCTAGTGGTGGGTTGGTGTACGGAGGAAGAAAAATGGAAGAGAGGGAGGAAAATAGGGTGTGTCGACTTAAAGGGAATAGTGAGGGGTGATTTGGGTTGAAATGGAGGGAATAGAAAGGAAAAGGTATTTATAGTTTTTAAAAATTATATTCCCTAAATCTTTGTAAAATTTTTATCCCCTCTCACGTAACCAAAATTCCATCATTTCTTTCCCCAAAATTAGATAAATTCCTCCTCTAAATTCCCTTAAAACCTCAAGCTCAAAAAATGAAAAAGCCTAAAAAATTACTATATTTTCTTTCTCGAAAATTAAGTAAAAATACTTCTTGATATTAGAAAATTTTGATTCTAAGACCAATGGACTATTTGAAATATTTGAGTAATAAGTTGTAACATTTTCATATTATTTTGAGCAACTTTTGAATTATTTTATGATTCAACTTTGTTTACAGCACTATTCATAAGACACTACTGTAAAATGTTCTTTAGCATTTTTAACTATCCAAATGACTTTGGATTGGCTTTAAACTTTACCTAAAATTCTCTTATAATTAATACTCCTCGTCTGTACACTTAGTGCCATTCGAGTTTCGAGAAGCACTATTCATCATAAGATGTACTATTCACAAGAGTCGAGATTTTAAGATCAATATAATTAGGGATTTTCTCCTAGTTAGTGTTAGTCTATAGATCTACTAAAGGAGTACATAAAGAGAGGAAAAAATTCTAGCAAAAAAAGAGATTAACTGGTCTAGGAGCATCTAGTGCTACTCGACAACTGGGGAGGAAGTATTAAGGATTTTTGTCAGGTTCTACCTAGCAATATCTTAAGCAAAGCTAGTGACATAAATTGGCTTAGAGTGGAAAAGGGAATCTGGGTAGCCACAATCACAAGCTACTAGTACACTATTATTAATGGGCAAGAGAGATTCAGTTCCTCAGTGTCCGACCTATTTCTAGAGGCACAGGGGAGAATGTTAGAAGAATAAGGCAAATGTGTAATATATTTATCGACAATCAGGTCACTTTCATAAGGATTGTCCTTAAAGATAAAGTGTGGGTCAGAGATCAACTATAATGCTCGTAAGTCGAGGCTATATGAATAGTACCACTGAGGCCAGAAAGTGTTCCTAGAGTGCTGGGTCACCTTTATGAGGCTTGAGGTAGGGGCACTGGTCATGAAACTTTAAGGGGCCATAAAATGATGAAATTGACTTAATTTAAAGATTTAACAAAACAATAAATTATTTTAGGCTATAATCTAATAGGTTGTAGGCTCAGATTGAGTTAGGCTGAGAATAACCTAGTTTGTGCTCGGACAAACTTGAAAATGCCATACCCTAAAGTTCAAAAATTTCCTTAAGTGCATTGGTGAAAGAATTTTAAAATTTTGAGGTCGTTTGCAAATTTTCTTAATTTCGAGGTTTTACATATAAATTGAGGTAGTTGGTTAACTATCTTGTCTATGGAATTTAGCTATGAAATTTTATGAGACTTTAAATGGATTTTTAAAACAAATGTAATGATTTTTAGAGGTCAATGTAATTTTTAAAAATTCTTCAAAGTTTCTATCAAAACCGAATAATTTTGAGATGTTTGGGTGGCATGTGGCCTTATCTGTGCCACCTCACCCACTATATAAGCTCCAAGTTGACATTTACATGTCTATACGGCATAATCCACCCACCACCCATTCACTTTCTTATCCTTTTTACTTCACTATCTTGATGCAATTTTTAGCTTCCATGCACCATTTTTGATTCATTTTACAATCTTTTCTCTTTCTAATTGCCACTAAAATCCTTTAATTATGTGGTGAATTAATTTATGAAGGCATTGGAAGCCATAAGAGTCTCTAAATTTCAAGAAAAATCAAGGCGTGTGCAAGTGCATATCAGAGGGGGCTAAAAGGGCAACTTCTTATGTGTAGGTAATTTAACCTTTTTAATTTATTTCCTTAAGAATTGGTGATTCTAAGAATGCCTATATGATTAGAATTTGATTTAGAGACTTGTGTGATTGGTCTCTTTCAAGTTCAAAGTGAGGAATTTATCTCTTTAGTAGCAAGGTAAGTGAATTTAAAGCATTAAAGGCATCTATGTAGGGATTTCTATGTAATAAGCTTAGAATCCTTATATGGAAATGGTGGAAAATGTAGCCATTATGTGTGAACTGATTAATTAGGCTCATGTTTATGCTAATTGTATATAGAATGAATGATTAGAATGGTGATTTGATAAAAAGAGTGAATGCAAGGGTGAGTTTACCATTTGGTCGAGAGGTATATAGGTTGTGTGTGTTGTGTATATGGCTTGTTAAGGGGATTTTGGCATGACTTCTAAGGTATGGGACCTAAAAGATGCATGAATTATATATGTATGTTGTGAGAATTATAAGTATTGATGTGTGGCCTCCTTTGGCTAGGAGGTTGTTTGGCAAGTAAGCTAGGGATATAGTAAGTTGCCATGGTAATTTATGTGGCAATTAACTTGTTAGTGATGGCATTTTAGGCGTAAGTTAAGAAATTAGTGAATAAGGCTTGTGTGTGTGCCCACTAAGTGTGGTCGAGGCATGTCTAAGGTGTACAATGGCTTGGTTTACATGGCAATGGCATTGTGTGTGTGTGTCAGCATGCTTGTGTGATGTTAAAATATGTGTATGTGTGCTTAAATGTGATGGAAAACATGTGTATGGCAATTTGGGGGCATTGGCCGAGAGTTATGCAAGGGTAAATAGCA